>JABYQE010000132.1:0-73547 GCA_022376435.1 Amylocystis lapponica
CGATCGCAGGAGCACTGACCAATCTAAAGTTTGCTCGTGTGATAAGAATCTGACTAACATGAAGATCGGACATTCAGCACGCACTTGAGGTTGATTTTCCCCTTGATCTTCTTCTTCAGGTTATCGTTCGTGACAAGCTCGTCGTTCTCGTCCCTCAGCGCATACATGGCCGGGGGATCCTTCAGCTTCAGGCTGAGACAGAGTTGACGGACGACATCATCGACCGGTAAGGAGGGTTCTATGCGAGCGCGGACTGTCAAGCCGTCTTTCGTAGTGACGTTATTTGTGGGGACCAGGCCAGGCTTCCTTTGAGGTTGTGCACCATTGGTCGCAGGTTGCGGCGCAGGAGCAGTCGAGAGACGCGAGCCGCCGTCGTGCAACCCGTTTGTAGACATGGCTTTCTATGAATCGCAACCACTTGAAACAAATAAACAGCATGAGAACGAAGCCGTACTGCGCAACTCTAATAATAAAGATGAAAGGATGCGAAGCGATTCCCGCTACAAGACGGGTGTGAAACGCAAGCGCATTGTTTGAATCTGCGAACACAATCCCACAGATGTCTATGATGAATACGGCATCGCCTAAGAGCTGGAACGCCGGACAGTGATGCTGAGGTGGTACCGCGGCAACCGTTGTAACATGTCTACGCAAGACTTACCTAGCTGTAGATGCTCCCCAAGGTTCTCGGTGGTTGACGGGAATTATACTAGGCAATAAACGAGTGTCAGCGTCCAAACGCATGAAGTGGACATGCAATGCAACATTCGGAAACAGATCAGAAATGCGAAATTGACATCCAGTATGCACAAAGGCACTCAGACTGACGTGCAAACGAAAAAAAATAGACTCATCCCAGAAACTTGAACACGGCACCAAGCTTGAGAACGCACCAATTATGACTAGACGCGAACGCCAAGCGAGGACGATGTTCACCAATAATTTAGACGGATTCCGACATGAGAGAGCGGGAGAGGTTCCAGTACAGCAAAAGGCGGTAGAGTTTTTAATAATGATAGTGAGCGAGACGGGCAGCACTGGCACAGAGGATAGCCTTGCAGTAAGCGGTGTAAGCGAGGGAACAGGCGCACGGATTGCCAGGCAAGGGCAAGGTATATCAGCAAAGTGTGGCGGGAGTGTGAAGCGGAGAGACTGCAGAGGATACAGCCTAGTATGGCAGCACGAAGAAGGGCGTATGGAAGAGGATGGCCGTCGTCGTAGGCGCCTCCACCTACAGGCGCCCGACGTCGAGAGCATATCTCCCGCAACATTTGATGACCGGCCAAGTTCGTCAGGTACCATGGCTTGCCCAGACAATCAGCAATGATGCAGCCACCACGCCATGCCTCCAATATCATTTCATGTGAGTTGGTAGAGACATGCACACTGTCTCACCAATATTGGTGTTAATCATCTCAACAGGGCCTAACCATCATAAATTGAGTGGGTTCACGCCAATATTGAAGTAGAATGAGTCCACAGATCCGGATTTCATTGTTGACTAGGCATCGCCCAGTGGCCATTGGCCCTGTCAGCCCCATTCACGCTGCTGACAGCCGCACCTGACAGCCGGTGTATGTTTGCCGCAACTTCAGCATCCCAGCAACAGTGAGTTTCTTCTTCACGCAGATTGGGCGACCACGGCGATCCCATCCCACGCCAAGATGTCCAATGGACCAGCTATCCACTCATCTGCGACGCTCGACCTCGAGGATGTCGTTGCATCGAGCTCATGCGGTAATATTCTTTTGCAAACACCACCTTCCTTTTCGACCCTGGACAGCATACAATCCTTCAAAGACATCCCTCCTTTCCCCTCGGGAATCACGCCCAAGATTTGTGCATATCTCACCGTTTGCCCGCTCATGACTGTCAAGTATGGTTCTGGATGTAAAATTTGCCGCTCTCGAGGCGACTATCACCGTTCCTACTGGCCCCCGCCTATCTACAATGATCATGGAGCCGATTTCCGTGAAATCATGGGTGGTAAGTGCCTTTTATACATGTCGACAAGCCTGCTTTCTTTAACATGCCTTTACCAGGAGTGCCATCCTCCTTCTCTGCCTCCAGACCATGTACCGTGGTCAGAGGATGCTCGCACCAAGGACGAAGTCAACATCCCGTTGCCTTGGGTAGCGCAGGGATCTTTCTGCCCTCCTGAAATGTTTCTCCGGATACTCCGCGAATTCCGATCCATGGTCGCCCTACAGAAACCAGCAGTCCACCGACAATTACAATCGACAGGCCAAATTTGCCTCCATTGCCTCCACTGCCCCCTCTTCCACCTCCGATGTTTCCATCCTGCACCATATCTAGTAACGAGAGACTAGCGGATAATTCGGACGACACAATCAAGCTCTCCGTACCGACCATCATGGTTTCCAGCTCAACAGCAATGCTTCCTCTCTCGCTCGAGTCTTGGCAAAGCCTCACAAAGGAGAGTCTCCCAAAGGAGGTTCCGCTAGCTATTCGCAGGGGCAAAAAAGTACCCCCGCCTCTTGCACTGACAGCTGCCAAAGCCGATATCTCTGCGAATGTGACATTGGCTGGATATGACTCCTATCCCGATATTCCTACTCCATTCCTCGGCTCGCCATCGACGACAACTCCCACCTTTCAGTACTCCAGCGACCGTCTGCGATCTCGATAGGACTTGATGCCATGTGCGCCGATCTGCGCTCGCGGTGTCCGGATATACGTGGTCCAGAGTCCGGCCCGAACTCGCCCAAGCCTATTGAAGATGCCGAAAGTCAAAAGCACTCGGCCCCCTCTGTGCAGGAGTCCATCTCCCATATCTCGGAGGACGAGGAGTGGGCCTTCGCAAGGGACCTTTTAGAGGAGTACGGTGAACGCACGCCGGGCTCATTTATCTCGGAAGAAAGTTCCCCCGCTGCTACTCCCTTCAACACCGATGCTCAGCCCTGTCACACCCGAGCGCCCCAGCACAGCCGATGTCGATTCGTTCTCCTGGGCCACGTCAGTGACGCTTACCAGCTCCCCGGAGCAAGAACAAGACCTCCCTGAGCACGCGGCGGACAGTACGCGCCAACAACGGCGCAAGACCGTCATCATCGAGACGCCCGAGTACAGGAACGCTGCGCTCCCGTCCACCCCCATCACTCTACATCCAGACGACTCGCACGACGCGCTCCCCTTCGAGGGTGCGCTGGAAAGCTTCTCCTGCGCACAGTGCCGCCAATCCACGCCGCCGCCCGCAGGCATGTCGTCCCGCCCAGCGAGCAGCGCAACGCAGCGCCCGCGTGGGATCCTCAAGGAGAAGAAGACGGTGCGCTTCTCGGGCGTGCACAGCCATGAGTACTCCGAGGAGCATCCCACCGTCCCCCGCTCGGCCCCCTCCCGCGGCTCGTCGCTCTCCCCGCAGTTCTCGCCCGAGCTTCCCGCGAGCCACCTGCCAAAGCACCCCGCCGTGCGCG
Source organism: Amylocystis lapponica (assembly GCA_022376435.1). Lineage (NCBI taxonomy): Eukaryota > Fungi > Basidiomycota > Agaricomycetes > Polyporales > Postiaceae > Amylocystis > Amylocystis lapponica. The sequence goes on from JABYQE010000132.1 coordinate 3,435, forward strand.
CCCTCGCGGCGCGCGGCACCGGCGTATCGTCCATCCCGACGACGGTGGCGCCGACACCTGTGCTGATGACGGAGCAGCGCCGCGCGCCGCTGCGCTCGCTCAACGCGCGCCAGAGCCTTCCCGCGAAGCGCAGCTCGCAGGCGGTCTTTGCCGCTCAGATCATGCGCCGCAGCGTGATGAAGGAAGCTGTGGAGCGCCCACGTAGACTCAAGACGGCGAGCACGCCCCCCGCGTCCAAACCTATGGCCAAGCCCGAGTCCAAGGAGAACAGTGCGCCTGTCGTGCGTCCACCTGCGCGGGAGATGATGGGTGCTGCCAAGAGCCGCATGCCCGTGCCGTTCCGGAACATTCTGACCAAGTTGCGGGCGTGATTGTGGGGAATAAATAATAAATCACACTACGTATACGACAGCACAAGCCCACTATCGAGAGCAGAGCGTGTACATACGAACACATGGGGCATAAATAGGAAGTCAGGACGGCAGCACCTAGAGTGTAGGTTTACATCGCTGCCTTGGCGTGGACGATCACGTCGTGTTGGTGTCCTGCGTAAAGCCAATCAATTTATCAACTAGATGTGCAGAGAGAGCTCAACCACGACTTACCCATCAACGGCGACGTCCCGCTCCACCTCTGCATCACTGCCACAATGTGGTTGACCGAGGCGAGCAGTGCGCCTTCGTCTGGCAGCGCAGATGTAGAACCATGCGCACCGGATTGATTGTATCCCTCACGACGTGGATCGCGCGCAGGACGACCTCGGAAACCGTCGTCAGAAGAATCTGTCCGCCGGCGATGAGCACTCTCTGCAGAAACGGTATATGTGCAGACGCACCGCCATGATCGACCCGACAAAGTCGATTCTGTTCAGGTCAACGCCACGCAGCATGCCCACCACAACATTGGCCGCTGTGAGCGTCCTGCTGTTCAGCGCCAGCGCGTGCGCTCCGGGCGTGTGCAGCTGGATCGTCGCGCAGTGGCACAATGCGTGCACGGCGAGCAGACTACGGATGACGTCCGTGCGCGCAGGGTCGACGCGGGCGAGCGGGGGCACCGTCTGTTTGAAGCGTTCGATGCAGTTGTCCAGAGACTGAAAGCGCGCTTGGAACGCGGGGTTGTCTTCCGCGGCACCATCAGCATTTTTCGGCGCCGAGTAACGGCACGGCACTCACTGGGATCCCAACGCGACGCGACGCGGGTCGCATGCTCGACCAGCAGTGCGGCTTTGGCGTGCATGGCGAGGAGGCTCTGACCGCGACTGCCGCCGGTGGCATCCTCCAGGAACGATCGCACCGTGCGCATGCTCCTCACATCCGGGTGCAGCCGGTGCTAGATGGGCGTCCATTCATTAGCGCTGCGGTATGTAAGACGCAACGACATCGCTCACGTTCTCGTAGTCCGCCATGCCGAGCGGCCAGGGGACGTCGATCTGCGTACCTGTCGATTCATCGTCGGCGAATGCGGAAGTCGTGCCGAGCGAGACGGCCCAGCACTTGTCTAGCACGAACGCGCTCCAGAATGCGTTGATCCGCTCTCCTTCTTCCACGTCATCCAGCGGGGGTAGGAGCCGGAACTCGGTCCCACCAAGGGCATCAGTATTCCTCGCGGAGGGGGCCGCGCGCATGCTCCGTGTCATGTTTAGCCTGCATGCCAAGGTGATGGAAACGGCTGCGTTGGAGTGATATGCCCCTTCGAGCCTGCGGTTGTGGTCCAGGAAGTAGTATGAGAGTAAAATCTCGGCCTGGAGCACGAAGAGGATTGTGGCAGGTGTGGCAATAGAGATAGCGGATGGGAGGTGCTGGAGGGAACGTGTAAGGAAGACGGACTGGTGCATCCTGATCTGCGGGTCCCGGGAGAATTTGGAACCTAGGAGGAATATTGCATTGCGTAGTACGGCGGGATACTGCGGGTCATCGGCGGTGGGCATAGCAGAGATTTTATTCAAAAAGCGCGGGACGTTGAGGAAAATCCGACCACAGAGCATTGGGGTAGAAACGATGCAATCCTGTTAGTCACCGTGATTAGCTTTCCGATGATCCAGATGATTCGATTTTTCCAAAACATGCACAAGAGACGCTATCCCCTGATTGACCACATTTTGAGCCACAGACTTGGCATGCAGAGTACAGTGCAACAACCCCTCCAAAATCAACCTACGGTGTGGCATTGTCAAAACATCAGAAGAAACAGTTTCATCCGATAGGGTACCCTGATAAAATGTTCGTGCAACTCGCATTCCACGAGTTCCGTAAAGGGCATGTCGTGTAATAGATGATAAATTGCGAAATGTCTCAGCAGCTCCGAGTGTTCGAACAATCTGAATTGGCGCAAGGAGACGCGAACCGCATCACTAGAAAGATACTCACAGGCTCTGTTGGGTCTGTGGGGCAGAACCGGGTCATTTGTGGGTTGAGCTGCCTGTGCAGCGTTCCGGATTTGATGAAACGGAGTATACGGATCGTGGAGGGCGATCGGCTGTGAAGTAGAGCTTTCCAGCTCTGCGATACAGCCCTCAAGGCGGAGGACTTCTTGCTCAAGTAGTTGCGTCTGAGTGAGGCCTTGGCCGTCCACATACTCACAGTCTTCACTGCGGTCTGCGCGGACACACTGGCCACAGGCAGGGCGGCCACCATCACATCGCTTCGGAGAATCGCGTGGTCAGTGACCGAGTCTGAGCGGGAAAACGTGGTGGTCATACCATCTTTCGCCGTCTAGGATAAAGTTCGGATGAGACGAATCCCTACTGGATTAGATTGTATGCACGCACCGGCATCTCAAGCATGCCTTACCTCTTTCGAGAGGACCTGTAGAAGCCATGAGAATGATAGGAATGTGCAAGGTACTGTACTTGCGAGATTCTGTGCCAACTTCTCCAAGTGTCTATGTCTATTATACGGGGCCTAGGGCGGCTGCGTGACGAACCTGTACAGAAGAAAAACATGAGCTCCGGGAGATGCGACACGGTTTTTCCTCTCCATTTGCACTGGTGAGGGTATGCCGACAGCGCGGTCGGGCTCGACTTCTCACACTCTCCCGGTCGAAAGACGAGGAGTGCCGGAGCCGTTGGGGTGCACTAGTTTGTACATGCATTGCCCGCCGGATGATGGTTCGGACAAGATGCAGGGCAGACCGAGCTTCCGTTTTAGGGCATCGACTGCCGTCGACACGTGATCAGTGTAACACTTTCCCGATCGCGATCGAATACTAGCTGTTGCTTCTCTTTGTCGCTCATCTTTCTCGGATTCTACTAACTCTCTGCCAAGCGGCCATAACTTGCGTAACAGAACTCGCCTGTGTTTCAGCGTTGCTCAGCAGCGCGCATGATACGGCCCAGTGGCCGTTGTCCCCATCTGGGTGTTTAAGGAGCACCTGCAGACTTCGAGCAGCTGGGACCGGGTCCGTGTGGAATCCGCAACCCACGCCGGCCGCTTCGGAATAGAATGCCCATGACGTGGCCTATCCCGGATCATTAAATGCAGGACTTAGATGATGATGAGGTCGGTGAGCTAAGTTTTACTAGTTGCAACACTGAGCCCATCACGCAGTGTCAGAAGCCTCGGGCAACGGCAGAACTCGTGGAGTCCTAAGCTCCGGGAATGAATCGGGCCAGAAGATACTCATTTCGAGCATACAGACATCTCTACCAATTCCCAGTCGACCAAGCGCCTTCATAGCTACGAGATGGCATCTCCGGCGTGTAAACTTCGTACGTAGAAACTGCAATGCACACGTACTGGAGCCTATCTTCGACTTACGGGGACAGAATGTGCTCTCTGAAAAGACGATTCTAGGAGCACTACCCATGGATGACATCTTGTCACCGGACGAGATTATTAACATTCGTGACCTGAGGTCTTTCAGCGTCTTCATGGTATCGGGCGGCGACAGCTCAGGCCTCCTTGCTCGTGGTTTCTCGAACACCTTGTCTCTGACATCATGATCGGCCTCCGGTACCCGAAGGTACTGTCCCAGGCACATACCTCACCTTTGACCGTGTACTTATGGCCGGTTGGTTAAGGCTGCGCAAACTTGATCCCAGAGAATCACATTGCTCGGACCTGGCGATGTGGCACACCAGTAAGGTTCTAAGCCGATATGAGCGCCTTCATGCAGAGGCCGACGGGGACGGGCAGAGAATAGGCGCCAAATCGTGGGTACACGATCAAGAACCCTGAAGCACGATTCCACGGGTCGGAGAGCAGCCGCAAGCTCGTCCCGTCCAGGAAGCCTTCGCGGCGCGCGATCCTAGCCCAATCTCGTAAAATTCCAAGAAACAGCAGAGAATGCATGCTGATATTTCTATATTTCGTCGTCAGCACAGCCAAACACTGACTGGCGTCGCGGGGCAAGATGCATGATGCACGATGGGGCTTGCGGGCTTACCGCTCGTCTACATGCTCATTGAGTTTATCATTATAGGTCACTGAGGTTGGTCGGCGCGATGTCAGCATGGACGATAACTGTTGACCAAACATCTTGAAATATCCAGGGGCGGTAATAAGAATATTGCTGGACGCGAGAATGTGCACTTTGTGAGTTTGTTGGAGCTCTTAGATCCTTTCATCGAACATCTACTTCATCACTCACATTGTGAATGATGATCAAGAATATCGTCACATTTTCGTAGGGGATTCGAGCACAGCAGTCCTCAAAAGAGAAGAATTGCAATCGCGTCGACTCAAACTGGAATGCAACAAGTAGTACTAGTATGAATTGCGCACGTGAGTCTCTCATGCATGCCCGGCCCGGGTGTAGCTGATCGTGAGTCGATGTATGATGACTCGGATGCTGCCGTCTCAGTAAGTACTTCAAGGCTTGCCACATCAATCGATCGAATTTCGGTGAAGAGTCAGGACCAACAACCAGTTCTGTGGTGTCTTACCACTGGGGCACCCCATCCCCTTCTTGTCGTTCAAGCCCCACTCAGGACTGCACTCCGTCTTGGGCACATTAGGGAACACATATAAGGTGCAGTTACCGGTCAGTTTTCTCAGCATCTCATCCAACATGGCTCACCTATGCCACAATTCCCCCGACAGTCTGAGGACTAGTCTCGTCATCAACCTTTCGACGACTCAGATTCCCTTGCGATTCCATTATTGGCTCCATACCGAGCCTTAGTTCCTGGTTGAATTCAGTGACGCTCTCAGGACAAGAAGATGGACCTACAGGGCAATATCATGTACGATGCCGACGAACCTTTCCAAAGGCTTGTAGAGAACCTTCGCAACTCATCAATTTCATCGTTCTCCTCCAAAGTAGCGGAATGTCTCCGCAAAGAACACGCCGACCTCTTGGGTATGCTTTTACCAGTCCAGATTAAACCATCTGAACGAGCGCGAGTTAAGCGCCAAGATGAGATGCATTCGGCACTGGTAAGATCACGCTTCCAAATTTCACGCTATATGCTGCTTACCGTTCCGGTTTGTCTTACATTAGCAGAAAATCTTCGAAATCATCGAGACCGCAGGCAAGGAGCATGGTCTCGAGCACAACTACTACCGTAAAATGGTCAACCTGGTGTCGGATTTTCCGAGAACGGAGTGCCTATTTCACAGTGTGTCGCAACCAGATTTTGCTCTTACGGACGTGCCAGCACCAGTCCCTCGAACTGACTTCGTGACGAGGGATGTCAACGTCTCCGATATACTCTGGAGACAAATCCCGAGCTTCATCGAGGTGGAACATGGTGTTGTCGACTCTCCCATTCCGCATTCGGCAGATACCGTCAAGGACATTGTGGCACAAGGTGCTGATTGCACTCGCACCATCCTCTTTGCTCGACCCTTCCAGCTCTATGTCTTCTGCCTCTACATTTGTGCCAGGGATTTTTGGCTTGGCATGTTCGATCGTGGAGGAGCTCTCATGTCTCGGAAGTACACCATCACGGGTACCTCAGATGATAACCTGGAACTCTTCGTTTGCATCATCCGCCGCATGACTTGTGACATGTCTCACGCCGAACTGGGTCAGGATCCTACGATTTCCCTCGCCGAGAACAACACGTATTATCAGAAATCGCCTTATCCCTCATTCAAAGTCGAGATGGGCTCGGGTGGTACACATGCGTGGTACACGGAGAATGCTCCTATACGGTCATCACTATCTTTGCTTGGCCCAGGGACATCTACTTGGATTTTTCGTGATATGATAGCGAGACAAATCAGGCCAAGCAACACGCTGTTGCTCAAAGTAGTGTGGCGCTCCAGGCACCTCACATCTGAATCCGACATCTACAATAGGTTTACCGGAAAGGAACTCCCGGGTGTTGCGCATTTTGTGACAGGCGGGGACGTCTGTGTGCCCACTCGGAGCATGGAGACCATTCCTATGTCTATCACCTGGCTACGAGGACGAAGCATACCCATTCAAAAGGATGCCGTTCTGTCAGCTTTTCTGATCGGCCTCCGGAGGGGGTATAGTGGGGCTGTGATTAGATATAGATTAGATAAGCTTTTCGTAGGGTATTTGTACTCTTTCTACTCTTGCGCAACGCCTTACGCGTTTGCCTCCCTGTTTCCCAGCAATATACGCTGTTCATAGGCCAAATGCCCCATCCCCCTTCACTGCGGCTCAGGCGGTCGGGAATTCACTTCAACACGTTCTACATCGAGTGGTATAGAGTACTCTTGGAGAAGCTCTTTGGAAGTACAAGACAGACAAGGAGCTCATCTATGCATTCCGTGCCGCCATCAAAGGTAATGCATGCACCGTGCATATCCTCACTTCCGAATTGGTACTGATACCACTCACTATTACTAGGTCATAGGCATCTTTCCGACTTGGGTATCTTGCATAGAGACATAACCCCGGGGAACGTCTTCCTCCGCAGAGACGTGGACCTCGATGACGCAGGATTCTTGGCTAACTTGGAATTGGCAACATTCCTGCACGACGATGAAACCCAGAACATGAAGGAACGAATCCCTAGCCCTATTTCCGAGGACACGATCACCGGGTTCCGCGAAGATAACAATATGATAAATACGAACGAGGCTGAACCTGGTCCATTCATGACGCCGGTACGTCGGTATTGATGTTAATCTACTCATAGATTGCTAGCACTAAGTCTCCTTGTCCCAGGGCACAGCCCTGTTCATGGCACTAGGGATCCTGTGGTCAATTGATGGACGAACCGTCATTGCTCACAGTATTCACCATGACCTCGAGTCATTCATCCTTGTGATCTTCTATACGGTTTACAGGAAGGCGAGGTCTACGGCATCGAAGGAGATCAAGGACGAATTCTTAAGCATCTTCAGTCCATCGTCGCTGAAAGAGACCATCACTGCCCGCATTGAATGGACTCAGTTTGGGGCGAGCCATCTAGGCAAATCCACCGACATCAGTCCGGGCCTGTCTTATTTGTTAAGTGCATGCATGATGATGCTGCGCGCACAGAATCCGATGGCTGATCCAGGCAATCTGGAAAAATACCGCAAGGTGCTCATGGACCTTGGCGAACTCGGGACAGACAAGGACACTGGCAAACGGCGCGAAGTCATTACGTATGAAGGGTTGCTTCATGCCTGTGACAATGCTTTGACTTATATAGAGCGGCGGAAAGAAACGAGGCAGCGCTATATCCCATTGACACGTAGTCCATTATCTCAACATGTAGCCTTTGGTATGTAGGATGCATCCGACGCGTTGTTACGCTAGCGAACCAGACAACCACTGGTGCAGTGGTGATGCTCAACCCGGAGGGCTAACACACTAACACACAGTAGTCCTGTATCCTACCAGACGTGAAGGTGCAAGTGGGGGCCGCAAGGTCTCGACGCGGCGAACAGGGAAGGAGATGGGCGAACAAGCTCCGCAGTGCGCGAAGACTGGGGACTACAGTCGCACTTCGAGGAGAGACTGTAGATATATAATAGTCAGTAGCACTGGGCGCGAAGCAGCGCAGGTCAGCAGACTGGTGTTAATTCGGATAGCGGATATACGAGACAAGAGACGACGGCGATGATGCGAAGGCGATTGGTACTTAACGATATTTCGAGACACGGCTCGCGAAGTTCGACGACGAAGACTAATACGTTGTTCGGAGCTATTGGCGACGTGTGACGTTCGGGCAGACTGTGATCTGAGCAGTGGGGTGTGAATTGCTGGAGTGCAAGTAGGATACATGTGGGTATTTAAGGCGTAGCGAAAGCCGAAACAGCGACGAAGTCCGAATCACGCGCGTGCAGTAGCTAAGTATGCGACATGTGAAGATAGGGTGAACCTACGGCGCGAATATGGGATCATAGCCAAGCCACAGGTGAAACACGAGCGAACAAATCGTGCGACCAATGATACTGAGCGAACGAGTCCGACACAGCTGAGGACGTCCTGATCGAGAGCGGGATAACCATTAAGAAGACAGCCGGAAGTGGCGATACACCGGCAGTGAGATCGCTATCTTCGGCGAAGTTGGGGAGCCGTGCCGAAGGGCGCATCAAAGGACGGATGGCGCATCAGACCATGCGGCCCTCACAGCCCGCGTGATGTTCATCACGTAATACGCCCGAAGTGTTTCGGAATCAGGTGCTGTGGGCAGAGGGCATCGGAAGCGATCGGAGGCGCGGAGAATGTAGGAGCGCTCGAGGACTGAATGCGAAGTGCGAACGTGCGTTCAACATGTCGGTGGGGCGCGAACACATGCCAAAGGGTCGGAGACTACGTGTGAGTACTCGCGGGGCAGGTGACGCTACTCGAGCATGGGCGAAGGGTATGACTGAGTAGGTCGCGGATAGGCGGAGAGTCTCGGCGGGGCTATGGCGGAGGTAATGACGTCGGTGTAGGTTCGCCGCGAGCGCGAGTGCAAACGGAGGGTTCGCGGGAGGTAGGACAATGGTAGACGGAGGTTCGAAACGTGTGTCTGGTGCGATTCAGTCACCGAAAAGAGTGGGACGCGTATCAGCGTGAAAGTCAACGCAAAGCTAGCGAATACAACATCAATGATGACTTTCCACTAGTACTATACTTGAATGTACGGTCGATTCCAAGTTAGAACGCGCGCAGCCTCCTTCGAAAAGCCGCCGGATTCTACAACTCACCAGTCAACTGTCTTTTAATCCAAAATTGAAACATCATGCCTATATGACATCGAAACATCCAGGGTTACTTGTCTGCAATGACATTTTGGCTTGTGTAGAGTGGTATATGATCCTGTTGATAAAAGTGTATTATCTCGATATACAGCATTTGAGTCAGACACAGGGGCAGTTGTCGAGTATGGTCTCTGGAAAGGGGGCGAGCATGAGAACATATTCAATTCTGCAGAGAAGATTGAAATGGACCATCTAGCGCCTCCATGGCTTCGAAGTCCGCGGAGTGCACGTACTCGCCCAGGCGACGGGCATCTTCAGCAAAAAGCGGATCTGCTCTGCGGTCTTTCCCAGCACCTGTAACTCGCCACCACGAGATCTCCCCGTCGAACGTGCCACATTGCATGTGGACATGGTGGTTCAGAGTCCTGTTTCCAAACCCTACGGCGATATAACGAACGGATGGGATGTTTACGAACGATGAAGTGAATTTCTGCTTGATCAATTCGTCGGAAAGCTTCCCAGGATTTGGCATGATCCCATAAGGAACGTCCAGGAGACACAGGCGCAGGCAAACAATATTGGACGATTTTAGCATCTCCGGAGTACGATCCTATTCGCACACGCGGTCAGAAACTGCGAATTGCACATCTTGTACAGGTACCCACCATCCAAGGTAAAAGTTCTGTGTGGATAGCTGGATGCCGCATCATCACATCAAGGTATCGCAACCGCGGGGCATCCTGTGCCAAAGCCACCCAGAACTCGTCCACCATATAGTCCTGGATCTCGAAGGACAGCCGAACAGGAGACATGCTCTGTATACCGCCCAGTGTCGCCCTATTTGTTTCCAACATGTGTGGTTCCAGTTCGAACCATCTCACAGGACACGCCACACGCCATCGATATTCTTCAGGATCAAGAGGAGCCGCGCGGACCTGATCGAGGCGGGGCCAGCATGCACCCCTCCCCCTGTCGGTCATCTCCACATACAGCAATGCGAGTGTCTGGACATTCGGGAACATGTCTGCAAACAGTCCTAGCGGGAGAGTGCTAAAGGCGATGCGAAGAGTGTGCAACGCATGCCACCCCCCGAGGTCACGGGGTACCTGGATGTTCTCCGGGCGAAGCCACGACACATCCAGCGACCGAAGGTTTTCGAGAGGCGAAATGAGATCGAAAAGACGGATGTCTCTGGCACCTTCTCTCAAAAACGACAGGTCGAGCTCGCGTATCGAGCCACTGAGCCTGCTGACCAGGTTCATCGCCGTGTGCCTGGGCCCAACACAATGCAGCCTGAGACTTGTAAGCTGCCGGAGTGCGGCAACGGCGTCGTCGACCCGCGGTTCGGTCTGGAGCAGGAGACTGGAGTAGGGAAGAGAGAGGTGTTGTAGATTGCATGCTCGTTCGAGGATGTCTGCGATCGCAGCACACATTGAGATATCGCGGTCGTCCTCAAAAGCTTCATCCCATGGGACGTCTTCAGTGCTGAAGACGTTCGAAGAGATATCGAGTCGTCGCAGCCAGCGCAGGCGACCGTCTACGTCAGCGAGCATGAACGTGCAGAATGCGCGCATCTGCTCGGGGAACCCTAAGTCTACCTCTGAAAGCGCACGCTGCATCGCGAGGCCGTGGATAGCTCGGGCTGTGGCGGAGAGGTTGAAAGCATCGTTGATGCCGAGGAAAAAGACTATGGTAGAGAGCACATCGTAGTTCAATGCGAGGAGATTCATGACAAGCTCTGTTGGCGAATGTTTTTGTCAATTGCAGATGCCACAGGAGTGTATTTCGGACTTCAACGTACGAGGAAGGCGACGGCATAGTCACAGTGTGACAGCAGCTACATGCACGACGCATAACAAGCACGTGATCCATCGAGGCCACCAAGGCTGCGGTGGCGGCAAATCCTCTCCCGGCGCGGCCCAATGCTCACACTGGCACTGACAAGTCCTTTATAATTCCCATCGACTTTCGTCTCGACATGCAGCAGCCGACCCCTGCACCTTCATCACCCCCTGAATCTCCCGTGCTCCCGCCATCATCTCCTGTTCTAGAGCCGGCGACTCAAATCGCAGTCACAGCCGAGGACCACGCCCTTGACTATCCTGCGCCTCCGCAGAATGTCGGCAGCGCCCCGTTCCATGTGCTTGCTGCTCTGTTTGACAAGCTGCAGAATGAGCGCAAGCCAGAGAAGAGACGGAAACTGCTGGACTCATGGTTTAACGTACGCACAGGTGTTGCTTTCTCACTCCGTCTACCTCCCTCACTTGCCGTCTAGCACTGGAGGGAAGAGAAAGGCTATGACCTGTATCCTGTTCTACGCCTGATACTTCCGCAGGCATGTTACACTGTATCGATCCTGAGTTATATAGTAAGCCCTCCTACAGAAAGACCGCGAGCGCTCTGTGTACGGCATGAAGGAGAAGAACCTCGCCAAGGCCTACATCAAGCTGATTCCTCTCGGTCTGAAAGATCCGGATGCCATTAGGCTTTTGAACTGGAAGAAGCCAGCGGAGAAAGATGTGCGTCATGCTACTGAGGCGTGAACACAATGGCTTACCCGCGATACAAGAAATCATCCGGGGACTTTCCGACAGTCTTGTACGAAGTCATCTGCAAACGGTCCTCGGTCATGGAAGGTTCGCTCTCCGTAAATGAGCTCAATGATCTCCTGGACCAGTTGTCACAGAACATGGGTAAATCGTATGTAGTTAAGTGCTTTCCTTCGACTGATTTTGAAGCTCCGCGTTATTGTTCAGAGAAATCCAGACCAGGATCTTACAACGTGTCTACAATCGTAGCACACCAGAGGAACAACGATGGGTGGTTCGCATTATTCTCAAAGGTGAACCGGAGGAATCAGAATCTGCCTGAGAGACTGCCTAATGCATTCATTATCCTGATAGACATGGTGATATCTGTGAAAGAAACCACTGTGTTTTCCGTCTTCCATCCCGACGCACACGACCTGTACAACACATGCTCTGACCTCAAGAAGATTGCTTGGGAACTTTGGGATCCCGAAAGGAGGCTCAATGACGAGGTCACCTTCCTGATCCAGCGCAGTTGTCGCGGTCATGTCTGATCTGTTGCATACTTCATATAGGATAAAGCCGTGCAACTCTTCAGAGCATTTGCACCGATGCTCTGCAAGCGGCCCGCGCGCAAGCTCGACGACTCTATCAAGGAAATGCAGGGCCGCGCGTTCATCATGGAGGAGAAACTTGACGGCGAACGCATGCAGCTGCACAAGCGCGGCAACGAATACTTCTACTGCTCGCGCAAGGGCAAGGACTACACCTACCTGTATGGAAAACACGTCGGAGACGGCAGCTTGACGCCGTTCATACATAATGCTTTCGATGAACGAGTGGACGAGTGCGTTACTATTGCGACACCGGACCGGAAACTAGGCTTACTTTATCTATCCGCAGAATCATATTGGATGGTGAAATGCTCGTTTGGGACCCCGTCTCAGAGCGAAATATGCCTTTCGGGTCACTAAAGACCGCGGCTCTCGGTAGGAACCCATGCACCACCTATTGTCGACCGACACAGCTCACTTTTTTGCAGGTAACTCCAAGGGCCTCCTCAACCCACGGCCCTGCTGTATGTTTCCTCCTACTCCTCCGTAATCCACAACGCATAACCGTTTCGCATGACCGTTTTCGCAGTCAAGGTCTTCGACCTGCTCTATTTGAATGGCATGTCGCTCCTGCGCAAGTCTCTGAGGTTCCGCAAGCGCAATCTCCGCGCATGCCTACAGGAGGTGCCCGGACGCGTCGAATTTGCGGAAGAGTCCGAGGGCCGCACCGTCAAGGACGTACGTGACCGCTAGATACGATCGTTGCAAACCGCGGGGAGGGACTGGTAATCAAACATCCCGATTCGGAGTACATACTCAATGGGCGGAACAAGGACTGGATCAAGGTGAGTTTCACTCCAAGGCTCTGTTGTGGGTGGCTAGGGCAGCGCAGTCGTCTAGATCGGGATAACTTGCAGTCGAGTTGGACTCCGAACTCTGCGCATTTAGACGTCTGCTGCTGCCCTAGCTGAGCAAGTTGTGCCAGTGATCATTCCTAATGCACCGTGACGACCAGGTCAAGCCCGAGTACATGGTACGTGCATAAAGCGTGAAATGCCTCTATAATGCCGTGAACATTCTCTAGGACAATATGGGCGAGACAGTCGATGTAATTGTCGTAGGTGCGTACCCCACATGCTGTACAGCATGGAAGGCACACTGAAATATACTCCTAGCCGGCAACTACGGTTCGGGCCGGCGCTCAGGGGGTGTATCCACGCTCATCTGCGCGGTCCTCGACGATCGGAACCCAGACGCTACCGACGGCGAGCCCCAGTGAGTTGCGCTCGCCACCTCTCGCGCAGTTGCGCTCACCCACAGCCGGCCACAGATACAGTAGCTTCGTGCGCATCGGGACTGGCCTCTCGTACGCGGATTACATCTGGATACGACATAAACCATGGAAGACATGGGACACCAGGAAACCCCCGAGCTTCTTGCAGGTCTCGCCAAAGGGCTCTGAAGACAAGGGCGACGTCTATCTCGAACCTGCAGAGTATGTATGGTCAGTCTTTTCAGTGCCGCATATTACTGACTACGCACGCTAGTTCCTTCATCGTCAAGGTGAAGGCGTCAGAGATAACCAGCTCGGGTGAGCACTGGCGGCGCTGGGATCCCCCTGGAATGGAGATCTGAGATAATATGCAGATCTTTACCATCTGGGGTTAACTATGCGCTTTCCGAGGGCGCTACTTATCCGGGACGATCTGGGGGTCTCTGATTGCATGACAGCGTCCGGTAGGTACTCTGTTACGTCGAGTTACAGTCTGATCCAATGCAATGCAGATGTCCTCAGGAACTTGCAAACAGTGAAGAAAAGGAAGATGGTCGAAGACGACGGGTGAGTGAATGTAGAGTGCTGCTCTCAAGAACGCGACTTGATGCAATCGTGTAGGAAGCCGAAGAAAAAGAAGAAGACGGCCAAACAGGCAGGCAGGCACATATGATTGACGAGGACAACAGCTCATCGCTTTTTCCTGGGCTGTTCTGGACAGGTGTCAGTTATGCGGGAGTACCAAGGTGTGGATTTGAAGGACGTGGAAGTCCAAAGTGACCTTTTCGAGGGCATGAAGTTCAGTAAGCACACCTATGACTTTCCTCCGAGGTGCCGAAGCTGAACCATGCCTTCCAGTGGTGGCGTCTGACCCGAAGTCCCGGACTGGAGAGCAGGACAAGAAAGACCTACTTAGACTGTCAGTCCACTGCTATCTGGAAGGACCACTCCTGCTAAACACCCCGTGCGCAGTATCCGTGCCAACGGAGGAAGCTATGTTCAGATCGCGAAGAAAGACCCAGATATCCTAGTGGTTTATGGAGGGAAGATAACTCGTATGTGTTCTGATTACCAGACATTCCTTGGATGCTGAACTCAACTTGGTCAGCGTATGACATCAAGTTGATCATGAACAAAGGGGTTTATGACATTATCAGGCCTCAGTGGATTACAGATTGCATATCTACGGAGAACGGGTCCCTCTACGGAAGAAGTGGGTAGCTTGATCTGGATTTTACCCTATCTGAAGGCATTTTTTCAGATACTTTTTCATGCCACTCTGAAACGTACCGAAAAGGAAGAATACGAGGAAGAAGAGGACAGCGAGGATGAAGCAGCGATGTCGGCCACCGCAAGTGCAGCGGGGACAGCCACTACTCCTGTAGTACAGGATGAGGACAAAGACGAGGACCCATCTATGGCTGAGTGGTTCAAGGTCGATAAGCAGACGTCTGGGCTACCTCTTGAGGAGGCTGACAGCGAGACCGAGCCTGAGACCGAGCCAGACTCGGACAACGAAGATGTCCAACGCGATGAGGATGTCGTTCCAGAGCAATATGAAGATGTGGCTCTAGAGCAAGAGGACGATTGGCTCGAAGTCATCTCGCGAGATGATGCATCCGTTCCCACCACTCCTGCTACGGTGAGTCTACAAGGAAATTTCGGGTTATTGAAGGAAATTCACGAGTGGTAGATGGACGATGAGGATGAACAGGTGAGGAGCATTTTGACATACGACGCATCGTGCTAAATCACAGGGGCTTCAGGATCGTCTAGACGTGCCTCGTATGGGCGAAAACGATGATGCCATGCATTACGACGAGGATCTCATATTCAAGCATCTGTCAGTGCTCTCCGTTGCTATTCAGTCCAGCTGGCTAATGTTGAACAGATGCTTCTACCTTGATTCGCCCGACAACGCGCGGAAACACGGCATGGTAGTGAGAGCCAAGAACGAAGATGCACTGAATGAGAGGTACATTGTTGCTGTTGCTGATCATGCCCGCTTTCCATGTTAATGTCCGATTTCAGCTTCGCTGCGCTGTCAAAAATGGTCACGAACAATGGCGGCCGGATCGTCGACCTCAACGAGCCTAAATTAACGCATGTTGTGGTGGACAAACGTGACGTCAGCAGGCGGCTCGAGCTCATCAAGCGGACGTCCCAGTAAGCAGTTCGCTACAACGTCTGCTACTGGCTGCTGAACGAGCCATTCCAGGCCAAAACGGCGCAACATGGTGATATCCGAGTTTATCCAAGCATGTGTGGACGAGGACACACTGCTCGACGAAGACGGTATGTCTACTTTCATCGCTGCAATCTCTTACTTACTAGTCCTGATTTGCGCAGAATTTTCCCCTTGATCCATCTTACTTAAGTACGAGGTTGAGAATTTAGCAGTTGATCATGAATGTTTGTACTCGATATTCCAGCGGCAGGATTTCAACATGTATCACATTCAGGCAAACTATGACTAGTACCTACTACATGGATATCGCTATAATGATACTGACGGAGACGCAATACACTATCCAAACGATTGAGCGAACAAAGCAAGACAAATGCGACACGAATAAGCAAGACACGGACGGGAGTCATGACGATCATCAAGAAAAATATACACTAAATGATACTCACAAATAGGAGAGGTAGGGTGAATCAGGCTATCCAACGAGTCCTTGACAGGTGCAACCAAACGCTGTGCGACATAAATATGGCGGAGGCAAGTGCAAGTTCCGTTACCAATAGCGGTCCCAGTTCCGTGGACTCGTCCCGTTCGGGCTCTCGTAGAGCAAGCCGGACATCTTGCCGAAGAGGCCAGAGGGACTCTCTCCCAGACCGTGTGGCTGCGCGCCGAGGCGCGACAGCTCCTCGTCGAGGAGCACGCTAGGATCATGCGGGTCCCAGTGTCGTGACGGCGACTCAAACGCGTTCGAAAACAGCCGCTTGGGAGTGACGGGTGCGAACGGCGAGATGTTTGGGTATGAGCCGGACGCGGACTGTGCGGTGCGTCTACGAGAGGGGGTGCGCAGGACGGGTGAACGTTGTGGAATCGGGGAGAGGTGGCCTTCTGTAGGGAGATTAAGTAGAGGTGCCTGGGGAAGGAAGACCGCGGCAGGGGGCGGGTCGAGATTGGATTTATAGTGGGCGAGACTTGGAGAGGGACTCATGTGTAACCCTTTATGAGAGAGAGGAGTCTTGAGGGGAGAGAAACTGAGACCGCCACTACCAATAACTTGGGTCCTACGTGGGGGCGTCTTGGGTGGGGTAGTTGGGACCAACATAACCCGTGAAGCGTCGAGCGAAGGTGGAGGTGGAGTAACGAAGTTCCGACTGGCCCGCTGTTGCTGCCTCTCTCTGAAAAGGCTACGATCCAATGTCGGAGACACTGGCATGGGCAACGAAGGTAAAGGCTGGCAATGTCCAGACCGATGTCAGTAAGGAGAGGATACAGTATACACAAGACGTACCTGCTGCCGTTTGCGCTGTGGAGGTTTCACCTTCCTACTCTTCTTTTTGCGATGATCATGCAGAGTCACACTCGGAGCAAGGGCATCGGCACTTGGGATGGTCTTTAACCAGTCTCTCTCCAACGCGTCAGCTTCCTCATCTGTGTCAGAGATTGTAGCAGGTCTTGAGATTATTGGAGACGGGCTCTGCCTCGTATCCAGATCCGCGATGCTCGCACGTGAAGACGGAGGCGGACTCGACGACGAACTACAATTGGGTGTAAGATCAGGAATATATGCCTTCGGGTATGTCAGAGTTTTGGGAGAAGGTTCGCGACCACGACGGGATGAGGCACTCTCGTCTTCAGAGTCCTCATGCATGGAAGTCAGTGGTGCTCGAGACTCGACGGATTCCGACCGAGACACGGAAGACGCCGAGGCCGACATTGCATTGACCCGGTGATAGTTCGAAGACGGTGGCAGAGGCGGGAAAATCACCTCTGCAGGCCTGACCCCATAGGCCTGATAATAGGGTTGATGGTGCGGATTAGAATGAAATGGAGGAAAGAAAGGTGGCAACACTGCAGGAAGCGTGGGCTGCGGGGGCGTTTGTGCCGGCGCGAGTGGGTCGCTCTCTTCAACCTCGCTGAGCTGCTTCCTTCGTTTGGGCTTCCGGGACAGCGCTTCTTCCATTGTAGCCGCCCCCCGCTTCTTAGCAGCAGACTTGGATGCAGAGGGAACCTTGTTCATCATATCGGCACATAGGGTCTTCCTGAACCCTCCGCCTGCAAAACACCCCATATCGCAGTCCCATATGGCCCACAGGCTCTTTCCCTCGGCTCGGCCACGCGGAACCTTCCGGAAGACCGCCATTGTGCTCAGTGCATGCCGAACAGAGTTCATCCACGTCTGTTCCCCACGCTTGTAGAAAGGGTATACTGTCGTAATCCACTCGTAGATATGTTGGAGGGTGAGACGATGCTCCGGAGAGGCCAAGATAGCCTGTCCAATGATGCCGGCATATGAGAAGTCGGGCTTGGACTCATAATACGGGCCAGGAGGGAGGACATATGGCAACTCGTCTTCGTCTTCCTCGTCGGCAAGCGGGGTCTGCGACATAGGTCCGGGAGACGATACAATATTCACAATGCGCACTGGACTCGAACATGGTGTGGAGGTGCGTGACGGCGCATGGTTGTTGTGTCTGGATGGAGTTCGGGGATTGCTACTCAGCGGTCCCGGAATTTTGAACTGTCCATCCTGAACGACCGAGCGGTGCCGAGATGGTGTCTGAGGTATCACAGGGTTAGGTGTCGTGCCCTAATTTGCAAACTGAGCTTTGTAGGTCACCGGCGATTATCAGAGCTTACCGATATGGATTGAGAAGTGGACGCCTCGCCGACGACGCGTTCGCTATAGTACTTGTAGTGATGCGGAGTGGTCGGTGTGGCCTGCTGTACGTGATAACGTCAGACAGTAATGCAGAAAAGATACGCGTCTACTGACCAGGGGGGTTCCACTGCGCGACGGTGCTGCAGAAGAAGGTGCTTGGACGCGTCTGGCATCGCGTTCACGCGCGTTCGAATCTGAGTGGATTGGACGCGACTGTGAGTACGAGGGGCCTCAGGCAATAGATTTCGAAACGAACTTCTTCGATCTTTCTTTTCCCTCCTCTTCCGCTCCATAACCAGTTGCATTGTATCCAACTGACGTGGAGGAAGAGCATCGTCTACAGGCTCGGGCTTGATGGGCGTAGCAGGGAGTATGGGGGATTGGGCCACAGCGGACGCGTTTGCGACCGAGTTGGCACGCGATCGTCCTCGAGAGTGAGACCTCGAGGAAAATGGATCACGCTCGTCGGGTTGGGAGCCGTCCAGAGGAAGAGCCTGAACTGCTTCAGCACCTAGAAACTGCCTCATCTGTTCACTATGTCGTGTAAGATCTGAGCGCGTCAATCCAATCGTCCGCAAGAGCTGGCTTATGGGCGACGCAGGGTTGCGAGCTGCGTGTGGGTCCGCCATGGGGTGCGCAAGAGAGGGCGTGGGGAAAGATAAGGAGGAGGGAGCCGGAGAGTGTTGTGGACGAATGGATGAATTCACTGGCAGCAAGTGGCAGCGTGACATGCGACCAGGACCGTCACAACCAATGTCACGCTCTGGTAGGGCGGGGAAAGCGCCTGTGTTTGCAGAGACCGCCGCTACAATATTACAGAGTCTGGTGCCCAGACAGCGCTGGCGACATGGTCTACCATAACCTCAAAGGCATGCTCTCTTGACCTGACCGCCGCACGTTGCTCACCGTTTTGCAGCCCTGATCAAGGGAATCCGGGCTTGTAAGGTAAGTGTGACTGCCTCTATACGTCCACCGCATCGCTAAGTGCAGCAGACTGTCGCAGATGAACGCGCACTCATCAAGCAGGAATCCGCCGCAATTCGCGCATCGTTCAGGGAAGAAGACTCCTACGCACGACACAACAATGTGGCCAAGCTCCTCTACATCCATATGCTCGGGTCCGAGGCGCATTTCGGACAGATGGAGTGTCTCAAGCTTGTAGCCAGTCCACGGTTCGGCGACAAGCGTCTTGGTTACCTTGGCATCATGCTGCTGTTGGACGAGAGCCAAGAGGTCCTAACCTTGTCACAAACTCCTTGAAGAAGTGCGTGCAAGCAGTATACTGTGTCAAACACGACTGACGCCGATCCAGCGACATGAACCATGCCAACATGTACGCCGTCGGACTTGCGTTGTGCACCTTCGCCGATATTGCTTCAGAGGAGATGTCGCGAGATCTGGCAAATGAGATAGAGAAGCTGCTAGGCTCCAGTAACACCTACATCCGGAAAAAGGTGTGTTGATCTACGGGTTCCCTCTAGATCTATGTTGACGATGCGCGAGGCAAGGCTGCCCTATGTGCGCTAAGGGTTGTCAGGAAAGTCCCCGACCTTGCCGATCACTTCGTCTCGAAGACAAAAAACATTCTCGCGGATCGTAATCATGGTGTCTTACTTACCGCGATCACACTGGTGACAGAAATGTGCCAAATCGACCCAGGCTGCTTAGAGGAGTTCCGAAACGTAAGTTCTGACAGTGATACATTTACATTGCACACATTGATGGAATTGGTGCATCGCGCAGGCCGTACCATTACTTGTACGGCATCTAAAGTCTTTGGTCACCACGGGGTATAGCCCAGAGCACGACGTTGCGGGTATCACAGATCCCTTCTTGCAAGTCAAGATCCTCCGATTACTTCGTCTTCTTGGGAGGAGTGACGAGAAGGCGAGCGAAACCATGAACGATATCCTTGCACAGGTACAGTCGCTCTCCTGTATTGCATGCATGCAGACGCGTACTAATCTCGGGCGTACTAGGTAGCCACAAACACTGACTCCACGAAGAACGTCGGAAACTCCATTCTGTACGAAACAGTCATGACTGTGCTTGAAATAGAAGCAGACAGTGGCCTGCGCGTCATGGCGATAAACATCCTCGGCAAATTCCTCAGCAACCGCGACAATAACATCCGGTGAGTCTTTTCGAGAGCGTTCTTGATCTTGGCTCTGAACCCTTCTCGGACCACAGCTACGTCGCCCTCAATACCCTGAATAAAGTCGTGTCTATCGATACCAACGCTGTCCAGCGCCATCGCAACATCATCCTCGACTGTCTGCGTGACGGGGACATCTCCATCCGACGACGCGCTCTCGAACTCTCATATGCGTTGATCAATGAGCAGAACGTCCGCATTCTCATCCGGGAGCTGTTGGCGTTCCTGGAGGTTGCAGACGACGAGTTCAAGCTCGGAATGACCACTCAGATATGTCTAGCCGCCGAGCGCTTTGCACCAAACAAGCGATGGCACATCGATACAGTGCTCCGCGTGTTGAAGCTGGTCAGTTACGCTGTACCCGGCAATGCGATGACGAACGTTGATATGAATGCCACCCTAGGCCGGCAACTTCGTGCGAGAAGAAATCCTGTCCGCGTTCATTCGTCTTGTTGCGCACACACCTGAGCTGCAAGCGTACACGACATCCAAAATGTACACATCTCTCCGGTCTGACATTTCACAGGAGTCCCTAACGCTCGCCGCCACCTGGATAATCGGCGAGTACAGCGATATTATACTGGAGGGCGGCTTGGTCGACGAGGACCAATCCAGCAGGTTTGTGCACGATCCACTTTTGTTGCTCGCGTGCCAACATCTATGTGTTGTCAGGTCACCGACGTCGAAGTGGTGGACCTCCTGTTTTCTATCCTTGACTCGCCATATGCGAACTACCTCACTCGCCAGTTCGTTCTCGCTGCAATAACCAAGATATCTTCGCGACCAACGACTTCGGTAGCCCAACAGGAGCGAATACAGAATTTGCTTCTCCAGTATACCACCAGCCCGGAACTAGAGATACAGCAGCGGGCAGTCGAATTTGCCAGCCTTTTCAATCTCGATGTTCGCGGTGGTGTGTTGGAGCGGATGCCCCCTCCAGAGCTGAAGGCCACCGTGATGGGCGTCGGTGGGTCATTTTGGTTCATACCTTGCTTGCAATACTGAGTTTTTTCGTAGTCAGCGAAAACAAGCCTGTGGGTTCTGTGCAGCCAGGGAAAGACGTAAGCGACACATCTGTGCATCCCATGTTCATTGACTAAATCCATGCATGCGCTAGGGCGATTTACTGGGCGATGACATACCGTCCGCAAGTGCGCCAACGACGAACGGGACCGCGCAGGCCGCCGTGGCGCAGAGCAACCAAGACCTGCTCGCGGAGATTTTCGGCAGCTCCTCCACACCTGCCGCTCCCTCACCCGCCCCGAGCCAGAAAAGCACCGTCGACGACATTCTCGGCCTCTTTGGCTCCACCTCTACACCGCCCGTGCAGGCCTCACCATTCCCTGCATCAACCCCCGTGCAAGCAGCACCCTCCGCTTTCGCGCTCCCGCAAGCCCAGGCACCAGCTGTGCAAGCGCCCGCGCAGCCGCGCCTGACAGCGTACCCGGCGTACGACAAGAATGAGCTGAAGATCACGCTCACGCCCCAGACATCCGCGCAGCGGCCGGGCGTCGTGAACATCCTGGCGCGGTTCCAGGTCTCGGGCAACAACTCGGTGACGGGGCTGAACTTCCAAGCTGCCGTTCCGAAGGTTCGTCTGCGCATACCCTTCTTCAGTCCGAGGTGGTCTGATCCCGCGCCATGCAGTCGCAACAGCTCCAGATGCTCCCAATGTCGAACCCGGACATCCACCCCGGCGCCGTGGAGACACAGCAGATGCGTGTCATGGCACCAGCGGGCGTAAGCACACTCCCTTTCGTTCCACCGCGTTCATTGCTACAGCTTGGTTCCATAGGCGAACATTCGACTACGATTGCGGATATCCTACTCGGTTGCAGGACAGGGTGTCCAGGAACAGGTGGACTTTAATGGCTTCCCGGCGGGTCTGACCGGTGGAACATGATGTCTGTACTCGTTTTTGTGTTCTATACGCATCCTGTGATTTTTGGCTAGTACTTATCGACAATTTACTGTTTCTGTAATCGACTTCCCTCAGCGTCGAGACGGCATGTCACTTTAATGGAAACACTAGTGATTGCATTCGAATGTGAACAGACATCGAGCAACAATGCTACAGTAATGTAACTCGAAATACGGATACATAATACAAACCCCGTGTCTAAATAAACATCTGCAGAGGATGGCGGTCGTACACGTTCTGTCCCTCGCTGAGTTCCCCAAGATCAGGATAAAATGGCACAAGGGCATCCTCGGCTCCAAGGTACAGCGAATTGTAGACGCGCCAGTACACCTACCACACCGCATCAGCGACGAGAGTAGAGAAAATGGATTAGCTGAAGAGCTCACCTCACGAACTTTCCTCGCAGGATGGAACAGACCCTGCAAGACGTAGCTAAGCAGAACGCCGGGTCCCAGCGTCACGCGCATCGCTTCGACGGCCTCCATAACAGCGCCTATAACGTGGGGTGAGGTCTCGAAGCAATTGGGCCATACAAGATTCATCAGATGCAACATCGAGTCTTCACAGCCAAGACCCGCAACACCAAGAGCCAGGTGCTTCACGATCGTGCTTGCCGTCTGACGGTGCACGAGATCACGATCTGTCAACGCATCCTCGAGCATTGTGACGACGGAGTCCGCATAGTAGGCAGACTGCGGTCCGACATACTCGAAAACGAACGACAGAGCCTTGAGACAACCCGTGCGGACATTGAGTTCTGCGGTACGATACTCGTTGAGGATGGCAGGAATACAGGTGAAAGCTGGAATTGAACGAAGGAGATCAGCGACTGACTACCACGAGCGACGACTAACTACTTACGACCGCAAGTCTCCGCGACGATGGCAATCGCAACTGTACTGCAGACACGACTCTGACGTTCTTGCACCCGTAAATTCGTAAGCAGGACTTGCAAAACATCTTGTGGACCCAGGCTCTTGGCGATGTAGCCGAAGGAGTTCACGGCGGCACGACGAATGCCCTTCTTGTGCGCCTTGAGTAGGTCAAGAAGTTCGAAGCATATACGCATCCACTCTCGCGCGGGAACGTATTCCGCACCACGATCAGCTATAAAAAAGGATTAGTCAACCGATATAGAGACGCGTAACAATGTACGCACCAATCCGACCAATTAAGTTAATTGTCGCCTCTTGCACCTTCTCATGTCGGTTACGAAGAATAGGGGTCATACGGGGCACTGTTTTCTCACGTTGATAAGTCCATATCATATGAAAGACCTTGCACTTACGAAGATCTTTCACAGGAGGATTCATCTGGGTCATACCAACCACATTCGCAATGGCTCCTTCGGCAGCAATGATACTACCCAATGTGTCGGGGTACTCTTCGCCGAGCTGCTCGAAAAGGACTAGACCCAACTTGTTGAGCAGTTGATCCTCGCCACACTGCTTGATCACAACTGCTAAACGCGTCGTCAGATCTGCTGCCTGCTGACGGACTTTGGCACTTTTGTTATTGAGACGCCAGAGGATGGTGGATACGATCTGCGTCAGGTACGGCTTGACGCGAATACCTGGGAAAGAAGGCTTGGGTTAGTCCTCGAGTGAAACTCATCCACATGACGACATACCAAGTGCATTGACGACTGTCCCAAACCCGTCCAACATGACTTGGTCCTCAGTGGTCTGCTCCTGGAAGGAGTAGATAATCCCATCCACAAGCCTGACCTCCAATCGCTCATCAATATCGGATGCACCAAGAGATGCGACGACCTTCGTAATCGTCTCCATGACCATCTTCCTGTACGGCTCAGCCTCGTCCTTGAGTTCGTTGACGATCCTGCCAACAATTTCCGCGACACCCGACTTTTGCGCCAACTCGACCGTCGTCTCCACGACCTGCCTATAGTTTCTCCTGTCAAGGGCCATGCGACGAACCCAAAACGCCTTGAAGAAGTCGGGCAAGATATCTTGCTTGATGTACTGGGGTGTGACACCCTCAGTCGCCGCGCACTGTTGCACGACCTTCAAGACAATCTTCTTCATCTCCTCGTCGGACGTTTGGAATTCGCGGATGAGGATAATTGTGACCTCCTTGATGTAGTAGGAGACATATTCGGGGTCCATCAGGGGAAGAATGAAGCCGATGGCCTTCAGGAACGCGGCTAAGCTCTTGCCACGGTGCAACCGAATACCGACCCACAGCGGCTTGAGGACGTTGTCGAATGACTCGATACCGTAGGGTGCAGCTGCTTCGGCCAACGCGGCAAGGCCGAGAGCGGTCATGGTCCGAACCTTCTGCTGCTCGTCCTGGAGACCGTGTGCGATGCAGTCGACGAGATTGCGGAGATGGGGGAGAACGGCGCATCCCATCATAATGGCGATCTGCTGGACAATGCGAATACCTGTATGACGAGCCTGCCACGACTTCTTACTCCTACAAACAGCCTTGAGGAAGGGGAGAAGCGACGGAATGCCTAGGGCAGAGGCGACGACGGAGAATGCACGGGCGGTGGTGTTGCGCACATACTCGTCGGCATGGTCAATATCGGGTCGCATAGTCGAGATCATGTGTGCGAGACCGGCCGCTTTCGAGAGGTTGGAGATAATCTCCCGACCCTCGACGCGAGCGTAGTAGTCTTCATCGATAAGCAGCGGCTCGATAACGACGAGAATTTTGTGGACGTAGGGACGAACCAGATCATCGAGCTTGTAGAGTACACGGTCGATGACCTTGACGAGGAGATGACGTTCCTGGTCTTCGAGTGTACGCTCCATGAGCAGTGGCAAGATCTTATCGAACAACGGACCCGCCCCGAATTCACGAGCCTTGTCGGTAATCTGTCTGAGAGCAGTTTTCCGAACGGGAGGCGTACCGTTCTTGATTTTGAGCAGGAGGCGCATGATTTTGCGCTCCTTCATCTCGTCAACAGAAAGCTCCGTTTCGTCCTCCTCTTTCAATATCTTGGCGAAATATTGCGCATCTTCCGCCTTGAAGAAAGCGAGACTACCGACACCAGGGATCTCGGTTGGCAATTCGGGCGCAAGGCCTGCTGCTGCCGCTGCCGCTGCCGCATCTGAGCCCTCCTGTATTTGGAACCCTCCGAATTCGGAGGATGGTGTGGCGGCGAATTTGGGTGGGCGAACCAAGGGAGCATAACCGGGAGGGGGAGTGACAACGGCATAGCCGCTAGTGGGAAGAATGGCATCAAGCTCCTCGTCTGCAAGATAACGGTTGTGCTTGTCTTCTTGCATGAAGCCCGGAGCGTTCATGATAATTGGCATCATAGGGACATCGTTCGAGGCGACGGGTGTCTGGTCCCAGCGCGACCGCTTCGGAGTCTCCCCGACCGCGGAAACATCAGCGGGTGTCGCGTCCCAACGAGAACGACGCTTCTTAGGTGCGGCACCCTCAAGAGCCTCTTTCGACCACTCACCGCCCTTGTTCTCTTTGTTCTCGCCAGAGTCGTCTGCAGGCTCGGCGACGTCCCACCGCCGTTTGCGCTTCGTCCCTGACATGGCCGCAAGCTCTTGAGCGGCCGCCTCTATCTCCGCGCGCGGAGGGGTCTTGTCCAGGTCCATCTTGGACTGCCCTTCCTCCCTTGCCTTCTTCTCTTTCTCCTCGATCGCCCGTCTGACCCTCTCCTCCTCCTTTTCAAGCCGCTGCAGCCTCATCGCATCCTTGTACCCTCCCTCTACCTCTTCACCATCCTCCGCGGCTTTGAAGCATCGCCGCTGTCAACCGCCTGGCGGTTGAATCGGCGGCTGTGGTAGTCAGACTGGCGTGCAGCGATCTGGCGCTTTGACGCTGTCTCGGCGAAGGGGTCGACATTCTCCTCCTCCGCAAGGTCAGCGAACTCCTGCAGCACGTCCTTCGGCGCGGTGAACGAGTCGACAAGTCTCGGAGAACTGGGAGAAGCCATAGTGGATGTGTGGAGAGAGCTTGCTGTCGCTGAGTAACATCGACGTCGGGGGTGCCACCTGTAAGAACTCAGTTGTATCTCCGCTCAACTCCGCGACAATCTGCGCCACCTCTACGAGTCAGTCGCTACACGACTCACTGTGCATGTCATATTGTTCTATTTGTTTTAGGAATCCGTCAGCTGCAAGCCAGTACTGACATCTAGCTCAGGCAATCACTGCGGAGGTCCAGGAGCAAAATGAAGGAAATACTCTACGTAAATGCTAAAATTCGAATAACATGAAAAAATACAAATGTATCTGTAGCAGCATCAGAAGCGCCTCAATGTTCCAGCATGTTCAGGAAATCAACTCTACGTCCTGCTAGACTATTTGAACATGATTGCTACAGGAAAACATGCACTTCATCCGACCTTTTTCATCTTCACACATCACTCACGATCATCGTCCATTGGTACTAGGCTGCCCATTCAAAGCTTGACTCTCTCTTCGAAGCTCCTGGATGACTGCCTGCGTCGAGACCCAGTCAGCTCCACCGGTGAGCCTGTCAGTCTGGCGAACACGTACCGCAAGGGCCTCCGGATTGACCCCACTCTCGATCATGCCCACGCAAGTCGCGAGTGTTTCCTTGTCGAGCTGGGTATTGAGTAGCTGCGAGATGTCATGGAGGACTGGCAGATGATTGGTCGGTCTGTGCGCGCAAGATGAGCACAGGATAAATCTCACTGTCCAACGTTTGTTGAGCCGAAGTGATGCGATCCGATTCGCGGGTGTTGGACATGGAGGGTCAGGAGGTTTGGGTGGAATGTTGTCAAGGAAGGCCCACTTATGTTGTCGGAGACGACCACGACGGCAGGAGACGATGCGTGACAGGCAAGAGACGCGACTTGTCACAACTTGTCACTACAGTACACCGTGACTCTACGGCTCGATGATCTTCTCCTCCCACTCACCGCTCTCGCTCCTGATGAACTTCGTCTTCTTGTTAGGCCAGCTACTGTGCACGACGTGGACCACCTCCTCAGGCTCGATTAGCACAAGGGACACGTTGGTCAAGCCTCGCTCCCAGTTGCGCTTGTCCTCTTCGTCTTCCACCCCTGCAACTTTTGGCACGGACGTCGGCCACTTGATCCCTTTCTCCTCGTCCGTCTCCTCTCCCGCCAGTGGGCTGCAGTAGTGCGCCCTCATTCCCCCATCCATCGCCGCATACCCCTCCACCCGCTTCTTCTCCCAGTCATAGCCCTGCGCATTCATCGTGCGGAGCGCAGGCGTCAGGTCTGCCACCGCATCCTTGTAGAACGGATGCGTGGGCCCAGGGATGACACGTACGCGTCCAGCTACGCGGTACTGCTCCTGTGTGCCCGCGAGGAACCAGGCGAACTCCACACGGTCGTTCTCGCGCGCTTGGGCAACCTTGTCCGTGCGTATGTCCGTGCTGAGCAGGAAGACGGGGAGATGAGGGGCGCCTGCTGGATAGAGAATCCCACGATGTGCGACGGTGCGGACGTGCGGCACGTTCTTGGCGTCGACGGTCGCAAGCTGGTATACTGACGGTGCACGGTGGACGTCTGTGTGTCAGGCAGCGTATTCGACGTCAGTATATGTGAGCACTCACACACTTGTGATTTGTTCTCGGGCAAGCTGAGCGCCTTCTGCAGTGTATCTATCCACTTTGGCGGCGAAGACACCTCGATTGTCTGACTCATGGCAAATGGATGTAATGGCTCGAAGACTGCAAGCTTTGCGGAAGTGAGAATACTGATCAGTCCTGCTCCTCACTCTTTATAAGTAACCGCTCAGGCTTCAGTCCGCCCGACCATCAATCAACAAGTTATCTCCATCGGTCGGCTCCATACGGAGATTTGATCTCCGTACGGAGTTGGGACCGTTTCCTGATGCGGCCAACCTACTCTATTGATTGTCGTCATTCCTGTACGGTACTTCATGAGACGCTCCTCGAGTAAACGGCCTTACTAACACTGCTTGGTTGCACAGTGCTAGTGCTTTCCAATCCGACCACTAGACTCACCACATTACTCCGACTCGTGCTGCCTCCAACAGCGCTGACATACCCAACACCAACGCGTGACGAACATGTCTAATGTCAGGCTGCTGGCCTAGCCACTACGGGAAGGTTTCTACCGCCAAATGACATACAATCGGGGACAGAGCGTGCTGGGGCTTGACTGCCGTTCTTCCAGAATTCATGTAAATTCAGGTATGCCCATCATCTCCTGACCGTTCTCAGTGGCGCCCTTGCCGTGGGTTTGACGTTAACATGACATCGTGTTTGTGATAACCCAGGATGCCACGGATCTCCAGCCAGCCGTGGTAGAGGAGTTGATCTCCGTTCTTCCATCGAAGCAGTGCCCCAGGTTACCGCACATACACTGTATCAGTGCTTGAGAACGTTAACTTCATGTAGGTGTGTGAGCAGAATAGTTGATAAGATGCAACTCTCCGTTTTATATTTCATCCAAGCCCTGTGCGCAGGTCGTCGCTTGTTAAGCTGTCTTGCCATCCTCGAAAATGCGTTCGCTAAGAGCGAAAACCACCGGCTTATGCTGTGTTTACAAGTACAGATACACGACTTGCATACGGCTTTACCCTCTCTCGACCGGTACCATTCACGGTACCAATGCCTTCTCCGTCCACTCACCACTCTCATCCCTGACGAACTTCGTCCTCTGTGTTGGTTTCCCCGGTATCGCAGCGTATTCCACCTCAACGGGCTCGATCAAGAACAGTGAGAGATTGCTCAGCCCCAGCTTCCAATTGCGCTTGTCCTCCTCGTCCTCCTCTCCCTCCACTTTCGGCAACGCCGCCGGCCACTCGGCTCCCTCCAATGCGCTGATGTCCGCCCCGGCGGGTGGGCGACAGTAGTTGATCCTGAACGTCCCCGGCATGCCGGAAAACTCCGCGGCGCGCAGCGCCTCCCAGTCGAAGCCCTGCGCGTGCAGCGTGCGCAGCGCGAGCGGCAGGTCCGCGAGCGCGTCGTTGTACGAGGGGTGTGTGGGCGCGGGGACGACGCGCACGCGCCCTGCGATGCGGAACTGCTCGTGCGAGCCCGCGAGGAACCAGGCGAGCTCGACGCGGTCGTTGGCGCGGACGTGCGCGACCTTGGTTGTGCGCACGTCCGTCGTGACCAGGATGACGGGGAGGTGGGGCGCGTCGGTGGGAGAGAGGATCTTGCGGTACCCGACGGTGCGCACGTGCGGTACGTTGTTCGCGTCGACGGTCGCGAGCTGGTACTCTGTCGGTGCATCGGGGGCATGTGTCAGATAGTGCGGCGACGAGGGTCCGTGGTCGATGGGTCGCGATGAGCAGTGCACTTACGGATCTGGGACTTGTTCGCGGGTAGGCTGAGTGCCTTCTGCAGCGCGTCTACCCACCTTGGTGCCGACGGCATCTCGCAATTGACAGGGCGGTGAAGACGATGATCGATGATTGGCTAATGGGTTTACAGTACTTGGCTCGAAGGTGGGTGAGAGAACTTGCGAACTGCAAGCTGTGTGGCAGTAAGTGGAGATGGATATGCTCAATCGCAGCTTATCACCTTATATATGTGTGCTCCTCGGGCCTCAGGTCTGTTCTGCGCTGATGGCCGGTGTTGGAGGAAATCGTCTTGCATGAGACCTCGACCTGACTAAAAGGGGCCTAGCCTCGAGCTCAGTATAAGCACTGGAACCCCCTGGACCCTCCAGTCAACCACAAGCACGATGTCGTGGAAATCCCCCCTCATAGGCTACGAGAATGCAGAGCCGCTGCCCACGACGATAAACCCGGATGGCAAGTCGCTGTACAACACCCCGGGGCCGCTATCGAAGGCGTACGAGACATTCCCCGATCCCATCGTGTCGACGAACAATGGGTTCGACTTTCACAGTGAGGACGTTCGGTCGCCCTCTATCTATCCGAGCTCATGGCCGATCACGTAGTATACTACATACAATCCAGCCCCTCGCAGATGCAGTATGCCAAGGAGCTGCATGAGCGGGTGAGGAGGGAGTTCCCCGAGGCAAGCAGCGTTGTTTTCCCCCTGCTTTCCGATGCTGTCTGATCACCGTGTTGCAGCTGCGCATCTACAAGTTCTGGGACAAACCTGTGGGTAAGGACCGACATCTCCGTATGCGCCTTGCTGCCCCGTTGACCATTGCATGAAGGCCCCCACCCGGTTGCGATGTTCGAGGTGAACGTGTTCAACCCGCACCAGTTGGGCGCATTCTTCTCCTGGCTGGTCGTCAACAGGGGCCCATGCTCGTACGTCGGCATCTTTTCGCAGTCGAAATGTGTACTCACAACTAACTTTCTGTGATATTGCAGGGTGCTCGTGCACCCACACACGGGCAACCCGCTGAAAGACCACACCGAGTTGATGTCGTGGATAGGGCAGCCATGGCCTCTCTTGACGGAAACCCTGCCAAAGACAGGCGACTAAGCCCCCTCCGTCGCATTTGAGCTTGAAAAATCCCTTGTAATTAGTACATGTCAGCTCTGGAATGCATGAACGTATTTCTCGCCAAGTTCTGATGAGTGGCCTTGATCATCGATGATGATGTTTCCTCATCAAAGTCGTGCGTGCGCTGTCTCCAGACGTGTCTGGTCACGTGCCCGACACAGGACCAAGGTCCGCCCGGATTTGAGCAGAACGTTTGGAGGTGTCTCAGTACTTCAACAGTACTTGTAATCCGTCTCCCATAAATTCCGATATCGCCTGTGTTATACAATTCCCCTACTCTTTCTGAACCATATATAACATGCCATATGCACCTCAAGTACTCGACAACGCCCTCGGCGCCGTTGGGAACACCCCTCTCATCAGGCTCGACAAGATCGCCGCGCAGGAAGGCCTAAAGTGCAACCTCCGTGAGTATTGCGGCATCTGCGGCTCCTGCCCCACATCCTCTCACACCATAATTGTAGTGGGAAAGCTGGAGTACACTTCTGCCGGGGGGTCCGTGAAAGACAGGATCGCGAAGCGGATGGTCGAAGAGGCGGAGAAGGAGGGCAAGCTCACTCCCGGCTACAGCGTCATAATTGAGCCCACGTCCGGCAACACGGGTAAGCTGTCTGTCCTTGTTGAGGCAGTCACTGCTCACGACGTCGCACCGGCGCGTTTGCAGGGATTGGGCTCGCGATGGCGGGGGCAGTCAAGGTCAAACACTTTCCACAGGAGCCATGCACATGTGCTGAATACTACAGATAAGGGATATTCGGTGATAATCACGATGCCCAACAAGATGTCCCTCGTCCGTCGTGTCTCTTTGGCTGCGCGCGCAACATGCTCATCTTAACATAGGAGAAGGAAGCGACGCTCCGCGCCCTCGGAGCTGAGGTCGTCCGCACACCCACAGAGGCCGCATGGGACTCGCCCGAGTCGCACTTAGGTAGCGCACTCAGCTCACTCGCCGTCCCTCTCGTGGCTGAATTCCCTGACGACCGTAGGCGTGGCGGAGAAGCTCCAGCGCGAGATCCCCGGCGGCATCATCCTCAGCCAATACACAAACGTACGCTCTGTCCGTCACACCTTCCGCGAGAAACATTGACGCAGCACGCACCAGCCCAATAACCCACTCGCGCACGAGTATACGACAGGCCCCGAGATTATAGAGGCAATCACAGCGACGCCGTCGACCTCGCAGAAGCCTTCTTCCGGTAAGGTCGACGCGCTGGTCGCGGGGGCAGGCACCGGCGGCACGGTCACAGGCATCTCGCGCGCGATCAAGAGGACGCATAACAAGGCATGCGTCGTCGTCGGCGTCGATCCTGTACGTCCGCTCCGGCCATCCCCGTGTTCGCTGCCCTGACCGCTCACGTCGCCAGAAAGGCAGCATCCTCGCTGTCCCGGAGAACCTGAACACGGCCGACTCGGGGGCAGCGTACGTCGTCGAGGGCATCGGGTACGACTTTGTCCCGGCCGTGCTATCGCGCGACGCTGCGGACATCGACTGTTGGGTCAAGACCGCAGATGAGGAGGCGTTCGCGGCGGTGCGGAAGCTGATGCGCGTCGAGGGGCTGCTGGTCGGCGGCAGCAGCGGGAGCGCGCTAAGCGGTGCGCTGCGTTGGCTCAAGAGTGCGGGAGGCGCACGGCTTGCGCAGACGGAGGGCGCAAATGTGGTCGTGCTGCTTCCTGACGGGTGGGTGACGCCTTGGATTTTGCGTTGCGTGCGAGGGTTGATGGATGTGGTTCGGTTTGCAGGATCAGGAATTACATGAGCAAGCCGTGGTTTTTGAAGATGGCGCTCGAGGAGGAGCCGTCCCCCCTCGCGAACCGCATTGCTGGCATTCTGAAGTCGTCACCGAACGTGGAGGTTCCCAATACCAATGGCCTTGTGGAAAAACTCGCCCATGTGAAGCTCGATGGTGACGTCTGAGTATAGCTTGAATAATGAATTGGTTGGTGTCCAAGTTATTATGTTGCGTGTCTTGTATTTTCTCCCTCTCGACGTAGAATGCATTCTGTGGTGTTTAGATGGACGTTGTCTCTATGGTCTGACGGCTATGCTGTGTTTCTGAAATATGAAGCCTGTTGAGGTGCTACAACTTAGAGTTGGCGAGGAAGACTGACATCAATTGTCTGCTATAATTGGCCACGGTGAGATACCAAATAAGGAAGTGCCGGCTACCGCGTCGGGACAATGTGGCTGTTGCCTATTGTCTCGATTCATCCGCTCTTTCGCTTGTTCTGAGGTTGGCAACTCCCAGCGGTGCCATGAAACACCTGATGTTGTCAGCTGGTAACCTCCCTTCCGAATTGAAGCTCATTATGTTGACAGCACAGCTGTTTTGCATTGTCTTCGCCACGCTGCTGTGGCATGCAGTCTCCATAGAATCCAAGCCTTTAGTTCCGTGCATGCATAAAAAGCGGTTCTCTGCAAATCGGTATCCTTGCACCTCGCCACT
This sequence comes from Amylocystis lapponica, assembly GCA_022376435.1. Classification (NCBI taxonomy): domain Eukaryota; kingdom Fungi; phylum Basidiomycota; class Agaricomycetes; order Polyporales; family Postiaceae; genus Amylocystis; species Amylocystis lapponica. The sequence continues at coordinate 36,565 of JABYQE010000132.1, forward strand.
ACCCACAGCCTAACCGGAATCAGATCCCCCAAACCTGTAAACTCGTCTGTGACGATCCTATCTCACTCCTAATAAACGGCCTCGCCCTCACTGTATCTCTATCCTGACCATTCACCCCCCAATCTTACCACCAATGGCTAGTCATTTTGCCTCCCTCCCAGAGGCACCTCGGTGAGTGCCATACGTGATTCCACCCCCACGGACCATCCTGACTGACCTATTTGCATTATTTCAGCATGTCGTGCACAAAATATCTCGAGCGCCGCATCATCTGTGCGTGGAAGGCCATCAGTCGGCGTACCCGCAAAGCGCAGCGCGCGTCGATCCTCCCCGAGGACTTCGTCATCCTCACCACCCGTCGCCGTAGCATCCGCTACCACGCCTAAGCCCACCGCTGCCCACCTCTCATCAGCCCCTACACGACACGCACATGTGTCTCGCCTCACTGCCCTGGACGTTCTTGTATCAACATACCCCTACGTTACCATATCCCCCACTTGCTCTCTAATTTTCTCGGATCGGACTGCTTGACGTGGCCCGTTATATCCTGGACCGTTCTCGTGTGGACACTCTAGATGCGCACATACATATGTATTGCTTGACTGGTTTACCTCCTATCTAACTGTATCGATGAACTCTACTATGCCAATTCGTATATCAATATGACACCTATGCTTCTCTGTCTCAACGTATTCGACTTGAACGAACGCCTCATGGAAGGTATATATACAGCTTTGTTGTCGAACAAGTGCTCCCGTCCCTTGGAACTATTTCAGCCTCTGAGCAGTACACATTTAGCCAAGAGACAGGAAGGTCTGCACATCTGACACGAAAGAAGCGCATGTACAAGTAAGTGTCAGAACGCGCAGGAGAGACAAACTTCGGCCATGAGGTTGACATACGCAGGACTCCAGTTACGCTCCATAACTACCGAACATGAGTGTCCAATGCCCACGCGATTATCCAACGTTCAACAGTGACACGATACTGCAACTTTGTCAGACAAGAGAACGCAACATAACACCAGGCGGCCAACGCGCGACACACATGTAAGTTACACACTACACAGCAACGCCTGTTCAGTTCTGATTCCATCGCATTGCATACCTTCTTCCGCCGGCCTGCATAATATCCGATCCCCCGGCAACAACTCCCAGCGAGCCTTGTCGAAGAGGACGCAAAGGCACTAGCAATCAAGCCCCGGGCGGACTCGCAACCTGATTCAACTAGAGCAGCATGAGCAACCTCACATCCACCACGAGGGGTCCACACACCGCATTAGCAAGAGCCTGCACTGCATCCTTGTGCGCCAACAGACGCTCGAGCGCCGCATCCTTCACCTCAATCTGGCGCTGCAGCTCCCGGATCGTGTCCTTGCACTGATCGAGGGCAGCGGCTGTCTCGCTCAACGTCGCCTGCAGCGCCTCGTGCGCCGCATTGCGCGCGGAGAGCGTGTGCCCGAGGGTCCCGATCTGCGTGCGGAGGGCGTCTTCGCGCCCGAGCGCGTCTTGCAACAGCTGCCGGACGGCATACACCTCGTCTATCAGGCCGGATATGTCGTCATCATCCTCGGTGAGCAACCTGGACTGTCCTCTCAGACACCGACGCAGCTAGTCACGTGAATATGAATATCCGGTGAGCGGTCGCCTCTCTGAAGGGGCGGTGAGAGAGGAGACGTACAGCGGCGATATTTTCCTGCTCACGGGCGAGCTGGGTCCGTACCTCCGCGAGAGTCGCAGCCTTCCCCGACTTGTCTTCACGAAGCATTTCGGAGACATTTCGCGACAAGGCTCTAAGAGAGGAAGCGGCGGATAGTCCGCTGCCGGATCCGCCCAGCGGTGCATCCATCTCCATAGTGTCGTCGCTGGCAGCTCTCGGAGAAGGCGAGGACGGGCCGAAGAACTCGGTGGGCATGCGGCTCACGGGACGCCGTGGCATCGAGGTCGGCGAAGGATATGCACGCTCCGGATCGATGGTCCCACTGTGCACACGGGTGGGCCGTTCAGGGGAGACACTAGCACAGAATGTCAGACTCGCGCAGCCCCAAGACTAAACTTTCGTACAATGGATCCCGATTATCGACTTCGTTGTCGTAACCTGCACCGTCGGCGGTCTCAACAACGGCATCGGCGTGCATTGAATGTTGCATGACGTCCGTGGACGAGCCCTCTCCAAGTCTACGGCGGAGGGCCTTATTCGCGTTCCTCGTGTCCTCGAGCTCATCGAGGAGCTAGATGCGCACAATCGTCAGCGACATACTACCAGACTTGAATGGCGGCCGTGGCCCACCATGCGCTTGCTGAGCTTGTGAGAAGGGCCAAACTTCGCACGGACATACGAGCTCTTCGCATAGTACTTCTCAGCCGGAGACGCAAACGTTGCGCCCTCAAGCTTCTTGTCTATCTCCCTGTGTCTGAGAAAGCCGCAGTCCACATCTCTGCAAGACGCTGGGACCGCACCGATACACTCACATTCTGCGAGCCGCAGGACTCGACTTCAAGCGTTTGTTCTCGTTGACAACCAATTGTCCTTCGAATGCCTTGTGATGCCTTTGTAAGCAGTGCATAGAACGGTCATAACCAAACCGAGCCTGACCAGCTTCTTGACCGCCTGTTCGATGTATGCTGATTTGCGAGGGCCGAGCGGGCTTTTGGTGAGAACAGCATCGCGACGGACTACGCATGGCACTACGTGTTGGGGTACCCGATTGCAGCAAGGACAATGTCGAGACAAACCTTGTTTTTTGGCGTCTTCCAAAGTGAAGGAGCCTGAGCCCATGCGCGTTATACCGACTTGAGTTCCTGGGCGGCGACATACAGTCAAAAGGCAGCGCGCGAGATTGTACCGGCATGCTTACTGTCATGATAGGAAAGCTTTAGCTTCATACGGCCCATGTCTGCTGACTGGATAATCACTAGCAAAGTCCAGCAGATGTCAGAGGATAACAGACGTCTATGTATGTCAGACACCAGGGGCACTCGGGATGGGGAAAGATAGATGTTCGAGCGTTTTATGCATGTCGACGAAGCGCGGAGATCCCGTAGAACAATGGGACATTGTTGAGGATTGGACGTATTTGGAACGCATGGTAACGGAGGAAAATGAGATACTGATCTTCCTTTGTATTTTATATCCCACGTGATCATGTGTTGTTGGAAGGACGTCTCCAACCGGTTACACAGATTTCTATGCATATAGTCGTGAGCTGCGGCAGTGCCCAGTACACCACACAGATCGCTTTCTGCGAGGAGAAATCAGTTCCGTATGATGGCGGAAAGCAGCTTCGGTGTACGGAGCCTTAGTGACTCACCTTAGTACTGTCAGAAACCAGGCAAGATATATACCCTCTGAGCATCTTGCAGGAACAAAGCACGAAAACGTCACGAAACAGGCAAGAACAAGCGAAACCCATCAGATAGAGACATATCACATATACGCAGGAATCTAGCTGCGCTCCCACTCCGAGTCTAACGCCGTGCTGGCAAACCGTCCAAGTTCCTATGCCCGCACTCACATCACGAAATGGTCCGCCCAGTGCCGCAGCACCCCCTGGCCAATCTTGTGCGAGTCGAACCGCTGCACGTCGCGCGCCACGATGACCGCATGCGAGTTGAAGCAGGGCTCAATGAACGCGAGCTCCTTCTTCAGCCCCGGGAGCGTGTTCAGCCACGCGATCATCCGGCGTTGCACATCCGTCAGCTGGACGAACTGCACCGGCGGCGGACGCGCGCCGTTCGGCTGCAGCGACATCTGCTTCGCCTCAGCATCGGACTCCGTGCCGTCTTCATCTGGCTGTGTGTCGACACGGGCGGCGAGCGTAGTGGACGACGCCTCGGCGAGGTCGCCCGGGGCATCTATCATGTCCGCGACTGCATTTTCGACGTCGCGTTCGAGGGTTGCAAACGCATGCGCGAGGTGCTGCATGGTGGACTCGTTGTCTTTCTCCAGCGACCGGATACGTGCGCGCGACTTGTGCGAGGAGGTGGACAGGTACACCAAGACGAGCCCCATAAACAGCGGAAGCAGGATGGGCGCCGTGACATAGACGAACTGTGGGTGAAGAACAGATTGAGTACTATGCTGCCACAGCGCGAATGCTGGTACGAACGATGTTAAACGGGAAGCGAAATTGCAACGGAGGAGGTAGTCCAAAGGTGAAATACTTCCTGAACCATGCAGGCGTGAATGCCTTTAACTGTGCGACAGGCGGAGGGACATCAGGGCGATAGTAGGATTTCACGATCGGCGCATATTTTTCGTGCAGCTCCCTGTGCAAGGACACTGTGGGTGAATAACGGCCAACGTTTATGACGAAGAAAGACGTACACCTGTAATCCGCTGGTAGCGTGGTCATAGAACATGTCCTCTGTTTCAATTGCTGCCGTAACGAAGGGCACAGTGGAATCGTTGACTGCGTTGGCATATATGCGGATGTGAGGAAACAAGCTCAACGTCTGGAAGAAGACCAGATCTGAACATGGAAAGGGAAAGTTAACCATATGAGTGTGGTAAAGCAATGACAGTGTGAAGTACCAGGATCGGCCAAGACTTCCAGTAATGGGCGGCCTCGACGATCCCATTTATCTACCTGTATTTCGGCGCATGAGATCAAAGACTAAAACAATCAAGATATAGCACCCACGGAGAAGAATTGTTCGCCTGTCCGAGAGAGCATTTTCGGGCCAATCCAATTGATCAAGCTTGACCTGAAACCCCGGTATCTTGGAACGCCTACGTGAGGCGTTGCGAAGGTGTTGAAGTTGACAGGGGTGACGGTTTCGAAGAACTTGCGCTGTGACAGGATGCTAGAAATCAATGAGACTCCATATTTTGCCGAAATGAGTGTCAAGGGCGAAGCGAAATTGCAGAATATGCACATTCGACGCATGCCTTCCACAGACTCGAGAACACAACATAATGTGGAATTGAAGAACACACTCACCCGAGCGCATAACGAGCTATAAGACCGCCGAGGCTGTATCCGGTGAACGAGCATCGGGTGACTGTCTTGCCGTCACGCTTGAGCCGCTCCACGGTTTCTGTAGTCTGCACGACACGGTCAGATATGCCACCTCGAGACTCGAGATTGAGAGAGGAAATATGCACACCTCGTCTGCAATGCGCTCGGCTCCCCAGTCGATGCCATCATACGTGTGCTCATCGCTGTTAGTCTGGGCAATGAGGACTTCTAGTCGTTCTCCCGCGGGCCCGGTCTCGGACGAGGTCTGACAGCGGGCCTCGCGCATGACATGGGCTGCTTCTGCGAGATGGGAGGGGTTCCCCCACATGCCATGGACGAGAACCACGAGATGGACTGTATTTGCGTCGGCAGAGTCCATGAGGCCTGTTGTTCAAGCAGTCAACGCAGTGAATGGTCGACAGTATAACAAAAGGTACCTTTGGAGCGAGAGGGACGTCGACGTCGCGGGTTGCCGTTGGTACTTGGGAATGCCATTCGGGCGAGTCGGATTTTTCGCGGATTAGAAGGAGCTGTGCGCAGCGCTCGCATGTGACGCGTCGATGCCGTTCGGGGTGGTGATCCGTCTAGCCGCTCACCGCCTGCGACATCGTAGGGACACCGGAAGTGCGTGGATCTTCATCTTGGGACGAGCACAGGCCACTCAAGCCGCAACCGACGAACTCGGACGATGCAGCGTGATGCAGCGAGGAGGCAACTGCTACCATAACTAGCCTAGCCTCTACCAGAACAGGCGCGGGCCGCTTGCGGGTCCGCCGACCCCGCGGCTCTGTCAAGTACTCCAGGCACGCAGCGCCAGCTTTAGCGCTTTCAGGTCCGCAAACCGCACACAAAACGCTTTCACTGTTCTCTGGCTCTGCCTCCTCCAACCTGGACGACCATGCTCTTTCCGACTACTACGCTGTTCTCGCCGTCCCGCCCTCAGCCTCCCCCGCTCAGATAAAGCAGGCCTACCATCGCACACTCCTCCTCTCCCACCCGGACAAGCACCCGCAATCAGTCGATGCCTCTCAGTCCACGCACCCCACCATCGACATCGGGCTCCTAAAGACAGCGTACACGACGCTCTCGTCGCCCGCCCTGCGCTCGGCATATGATGCCGCCAGACTGCAGAAGCCTCCCAGTGGTGTCCCGCGCCCCGCTCAAGTCGTCTCCCTCGAGGACTTTGACGAGGCCCAAGAGGCAGAGACCGCGCAATGGGTGTATGCGTGTCGGTGCGGAGGTCGTTATCTGATCACGGAGACAGAGATGGAGGCCGGCCAGCACCTAGTCGGGTGCAGTAGCTGTTCCGAGGTTGTGTGGGTTGGGTATGAGCCTGCGGAAGAGGGTACATAGTGGCTAGCGATTGGGCGGAATGGTCGACGCTTTACAGAGTCTACACAGCCTCAACTCAGTTTCTGCTGACGCATATATTCGGTAATGCTCATAACGACTAGCCCACAAACATTTTGGGCAATCAAAATGAAGCTCCAAAATCAAAGGGAGTGTACGCCCAAAATCGAGGCTCCAACGCCCAAAATCAAAATCTGATCGCCCCAAACTTTTCATTTTGGGTGTTTGCAAATGCGCTCTAATATTATCGATGTACATGCCAACTACGCAGATCGAGACACGCCCACGAGTTCCGTCTTAGACTCGGTCGAACTGCAGGAAAGCAGTCGGCATGAGCACTAGCAAACGGAGTACTGTGATCCCCACAGCTACGCACCTGGACCACCATCGACCCCGCCCAAGGTGTAAGCTCCTGCGCGGAGGAAAGGTAGGAATAGGTGCTAGTCTTCGACGAGTCCTCTTTGAACCTGGAGACAGAGGCATGATGAGCAAGGCCCAGAGAGACAGGACATCCTCGCACCGCTTCAGACAGCCCGACTGGCCTGGAGCGCGCCGGAGGTGCGGGAACCCAAACACCGCGCGAACAACTTCACCGATGATCTGCGGCGCTCAGTGAGTGGTCGCGTAGTGTCTATATATGAATGCGAGGGGGCATACCTTCGTCGACAGGTCTGCGCCGAAGCACCTGTAGATGCGGGCCCATGAGAGACGGGTACCAGGCCCAGAGGCAGTCACTCACTTTGCCGAACCATCGCCGATCAAGTAACGCGTCTGTGCACCACGACTGGGATTGACGGCGTGCGGACGAGGGAAGACGTGCTCCTGGAACAACTGCATCAGCACTCGGCGTCCGTTGAGTCGAGGTGCACTCACGTCGACGTTTGCACTGGCGATATCTACAAACACCGGTTGTCCCGCCTGCAGGTTGTGTCCCCCGATCGACGCGGAACGTGCGGCCTCGCCTGCACAGAGGGCTAAGTAAAGCAAATGTTGCAGAATCGCCTCAGTGACGTACGATATACGCCGCGGAACGGAGGATCAATGCCTGCGGACGGTCCTATCAGCTCGCCATCCGATGCAGCGATGCAACAACGTACGAAGTGCTTCATTCACAACGCCCTGCAGCATCAACCGTTCCCCCGAGTCCATTTTGATCAAGGCCTGGACGTCGGCCGGCTTTTTTTCGTCGAGATAGAAGTTGACGACGTTGATGCATGCTGTGTGCAGGGTTGTCATCCTGAGCCTTTGTTTAGCACAAGCGTGTCCGACCGACCTTGAGACATTTCGACGGTCCCGCCCACCAGCACGGCGAGCACCGAGTTGCACAGTGTCTCGGGTGCATACCCGAGGGCGTCGAGCCGCCCCATGAGCTCATCTCTGCCGCTCTTCTGTTGCGGGAAGAACATATGCGTCACCGCCTCCACGAGTCCTCCCAGAGACAGCTAGGAATACAGCGGCTTAATGTGATTCCGCGTGCAGACGGCAAACCGGGCACATACCCACGGGGGCCCGCTGAAGTCAGATCCAACGACGTGCAACAGCTTGTCGACGTCTGCCTTAACTTTCTGCTGCAGCTTAAGCACCTTCGCCTCCGGGATGTCGAGGAAGAGATAGCTGCGAAGAACGTACTTCATCAGCCTCGCTCAAATCCGCAAGCAGATGGTCTGACTCACGAATAGATGTCTCCGAGGATGTCAAACAGCTCTTGCGGCGTGTAGTCCCCGTGTTCAGAGCCGGGGCTCTTGAGTCGGATGCCGGCCTACAATGTGCGAACATTTGGTTCGTGTCAGACAAGCAGTGCACTATGAACGTACGAGTTCGCTAGCCCAGTGGATCGGAACGTGCCTGAGGACATCCCGCACAATGTCAACGTTCTGGGTCTGGGACCCAACCATAGTATACGCCTCGCGCAGCATAAGTTCGCGCGTTTTCTGGTAGAAATAGCCTGCAATCTCGTCTGCGGATCCGGGTGCGCTCGTAAGAGCCCCAAAGAAGGCGCGTTGCTCCCTTGTCGCTTGTGCAGAACTCGGTGACGCGATAAAGAACCTGCGGAGGGGACATTTCAGCCGTCAGCAACCCTCGGAAATATAACTACTAACCCATCTCCCGTGATGACGTGAGCAGCGCGGCTTGCGTAGCGAACATTGAACGCCTCATTTCCGAGGACCTGCGCTACGTCGAGGTAGTGAGATATTTCCTGAACAGGCGGCACGACCCCCGGTCGTGCGAAGTCGTACATATCCAGCTCGTTCAGGTTTGTCAAGATGGGCTGCATTGCATCTGGCGTCATGAGAGGGAACCACGTGTACGTGCTATTGGCAGTGAACTGTCCTGGGAGAGTCCGTAAGAACAGCCTGCCCAGTGTGCTGCCGTTCCCGGGCCCTGCTGGGTCTCGTTGGCAGTCGGCAAAGCCCCAGCTGGTCATGTTGAAGGGCGTGTAGTCCGAAGTGTAGAACCGATCCCCGCGTGTGAGGGCAATGGCGTCGCTGAGAATCGCACGACTGATGGTGTATCCTGTCGCCACATCAGCTGGTGACTCGCAAGGATGCCGTGTGCGAAAAGTCAACATACCAGGACACAATCCAGCACCGGGGATGACAGGCTTCGCGTCTTCAGCCTGAAGCCCGACATACAGCTCAAGACGATCAATGTGACCATACAGCTTCTCTGCTGCGGCCGCGATCTCAGGGTCGGGATTCCATTCGAGGAAGCTAGAGTACGCTATGGTTCACATGACGGGGTTTCCGGTAAGCATGTAGAAGCTCGCAAAGCTGGTTGCGACTCACTCTTCAAGCCTAGGAACTGAAATTTGACTAGGTATCAGTCTGAGTGCATATGTATGGGTTGGAGCGGTCCCACCTTCCTGAAATCGTTCAAGGAACATACACCCCACTGCCTATTGGACTCTATCCCCATGATCTCGTGAAGACGCATAACATGCGGAGTGCCACGCGCTTTGAAAGCCGAAGCCGGGTTTTCGGTACTGTCAATGAAAGAATATCATGACCCGATAATCGGCCACGCAGGAGCGAGAGACTCACGCGGCATGGAGGATCTGCGCTAGTTCCTCGTCTTTGAAGGATCCATCCTTCTGGCGCTGTAGGCTTACGAAAGCAAGACGCTTAGTGGGGGTGGCATACCGTTCCTGAGATGGTACCTACTTGTCAAACGTCCATTCAGTGCAGCCAGGCTCCTGGGCCTGCAAGGTCTTTGCCGTCTCCTTGAAGTCCGCAATAGTGATCTTGAAAGACCGCCGATTAGTCCATGTCCCGGATCTGATGCAGCAGAAATGTACCTCATCCCACGACTTATTAGGAAAGATTTTAGCGATCAGCTGCTCGACCCATTTCTCGTCATGGACAGAAGTAGTAGCGTGCCAGCGGTACAGACAGTTGAACTACGCGTCTTAGGAGTTAGTTGAATATACATCATCTCAGGATCGTCGTACCTCGACGCTGCACACGTTCCCTCGGCCACGTTCGAACAGTGAATGGTCCAAATTCCTGATCTCCTGCGAAACACAATCACGAGTTAATGCTTTGCGTTTAACTGAATGGAGCGATATTACCCCAAACGGATCCAGACTCCAGCTGCTGCCTTGCCTGACTAGCCCCAAGATCGCACTGAAGTAGTCAGAGAAGACTACGGACGCGAACCAGGTGCAATTGATGAGCCGTGCAGTCTGGAAGATCTCTTCTTCCTGCGCCAAGATTTTGGCGCTGCGCTTGGGATCGCTTGTGGAAATGGTAGCTGGATCCGCATACGTTCCTCGCTCGTTGATCTGCAAAAGCATCTTGGCAATGTACTATGCGTGCATGAAGTTAGGATGTCATATCCAATCTCAACTGTCCGACGCACATTGTGGTTTCTGTTGAAGAGGACCAGGAGTACGCAAACCGCTGGCGGTAGCAGCAGTAGTCTGTCTCTGCAAACGTGTCCGGATGCAATAGGCCCCGTCCATCGCGAACTCGTATCTTGTTCTGGCATCCTGGTTGTTGCCGTAGAGAGGTGCGAGATCGACGTAGAAGAGGTGTCATTAATGTTGACATCGGAATGGGATGTACGGAAGACGCTGTTCGATCGAGATGTCACAGCCTATCCGGAAGAAGATGCAGAATACCGACGTGTGAATCACAAGGGCTGCGAATGAGAACATCAAGCTCGACAATCCTGCCGGGTGTTTGACAAACTTGATACAACAATTAATATGCATGACACGAGCCGCCGAACGCGCGACTTACCTCTTCACGTTTTAAGAGTGTGTCAAAAATGAGACCGGCATCGGGCAGCTCGCTGCGTGGAAGTGCGTGGATCTGCTGCACACTCCGCGCATATGGGGTGCCGGCCTTTCCGAGGTCCGGGATAGCGGCATTATTGTTCGAGCCGTCTGCAGTGCGCCATGCGAACTGTGTCCCGAGTGACGTTTGAGGAGGATGTGGAAGGTCGTTGTACACTAAATGAGAAACATAAGCAAAATGTTGCCAAACTATTCGATTCTCTGACTGACACAACTCGACCGTCGCATTCGTGAGCTTGTCTACTATTATGCCAGCGGGATGGTCGGACAAAATATCAAAATATGCTCGAGCTGCGAACCATGTGAACACTGGGAGCCACATATTTCGGAGGTAGGACAATCATACCAGCATCTTCCGATCATCCAAACCATCCGGATGCCTCAAAGCATCAATGATACTCTCCTGTCAATGGTTGTCTTCAGCGTGGATGGGATATTCAAATATTCTAGACTACATACCAGCTTTGGGTAATCACCAGTGAACGGTATCCCTCTCTTTATCTGCATAACATGCGTTAATTGGCCAGTGCTTGCAGCGCGTATCGCAATCATCGAACCTGTTCACGGAATTCTTGCAAAGTTCTGGTATGTTCGTCCTAACAATGATATATCGTGATGAGTACGGCTAATCTGACATCGTATGAACAATTACAACTCACCGCAGAAGCAGCAGCCGTCGTAGGTTTCTGACTCATGGTGGAATTCACAGAGTTGGGGAGAGGTTGAGCGAGGAAAATGGGCGATGGAGAAGTTCATGAAGACAGCGAAACTTCTCCATCTCTTATACAACCAACGGGCGGCCTTTGAGATATTTGAAAAGAGAAGCGCGTTGTCCTAGCCAGGTGTCGAGAGACGGCAGCGCAGGGAGCGAATATTAATCAATTTATCCTGGTATGGGATACGCCTCGTCCGTTCTACACAGCGTCCAAGTATGCGTCAAGGGCGACAGGTCAGCTGGCAATGGATTAGGGAATTTAGAGGACCCAACGCACGTAATGGTCATGACATCGGCTTCAAACTTGCTCGCACCGATATGAGATGGATCGCTTGCTGACTTCAAGCATAGAAGACGTGTATACTTCCGGCATAACAAATCTGTAATTGGGCACCTCAGGAAAACACAGCTCCGTCAATCCGAACAAGCTCGGTTGCAGACTGTAATGGTGTTCACATCAACGATTCCAACTGGTCGACGCATGCGCATATATAAAAATTTAGAGTACACACCCATGCCAGTGCGACACATGGGATGGACACTAGTTGCGCGAAACCAGAAGCTTGACCTGCGCCAATCGTGTCCCACGAGGCAAATGGACTTCAAGCTTCGAGCTTCGAGAGTGGGAGCACAATCTCCAGATTTCGACAGACTATAAAATCAAGCGAATTGTGGGACCGAATATTATAGAGGACCGTGTTGCCAGTTGTATCATACTTATATGTGACATGATGCATGAGGTACCCCAAGTCCAGTATAACGCTCCGAGCTACCACCTTGATCAGTGCATGAACAGTTACGGCCATCCATCACAGAATCACACCGTCGTCGAGGAATATTGGGATTCCAGGTGTTTCCAAAGTGCGAGTCCGACACAGTCGACGGTCAAACAAAGATGTACAGGTCCGCCGCTGAGGTGAGCCGAAGAACACATAATTATCATACAACTTCGTTAGGTGGCTTATTTATTTATAGCTTTCTTAGGTTGAAATGGTAACAACACATTGTATGTTGGTCTATATTGAAAAACAAAAATATGTCTATCAACTACGTTACTATGTAGCCACGTCCATGAGGGTTAGCAATATTATTTCCTTCGCATATATAGCCATCTCTCTCCAGTGTCCCCATGGAGTCCTCAGAGCTATACCACGTCAAGCAGCAATTCCTTCTCGGTGCGTGAACATCTTGAGGCGCCCTGAATGCGCCGACCAAACTTGAAGAACAGGTGCCTACAAGACTCTGGTGGACTTGACGCTCCCCGACCCCTCTTCTCCGGACTACACTCCCACCCTCATCTACAAAGCCCGTGCACAGATCGCGCTGGGCCACGCGGAAGATGTTGCGAAACTGCTCCCCGCGGACTCGGAGGACGTGACGGTGAAGGCGGTAGGCGCGCTTGCGCGGTGGATGGAGGCGACCGGCGCGGCAGAGAAGGACGCGTCGCTCGAGGAGCTTCGGGATCTCTGCGTGGAGATTGAGGGTGAGGATGCCGAGGCGGACGAGAAGGCCAAGGGCATTGTCCGTGTGCTTGCGGGGACTGCGTTCGCCCTGGCGGGCGAGATCGAGGAAGCGCTCGAGACTCTCGGTGCTGGGACGAACACGGACAACCTGGAGGCGTAAGCACTTTACCTGTGCTCCCCATGCGTCTTTTAATGACGGTGCTCAATTTTATTTGTCCAGCGTTGCGCTCACAGTGCAGATATACCTCTCAATCAACCGACCCGACCTCGCGCGCAAAGAGTTTGACCGCGCAAAGCGCTGGGCAGAGGATGATCTCTTGCTGCAGCTCATCGAATCCTCGATCGGCCTCGTCACAGGCAAAGATGGGTATGCAGACTGCAATTCGTTTTACACAGAACAGCTCGGAAACCCGTCCCTCTCATCGCCGCATCTTCTGACCGCGCGCGGCGTCACCCGGTTGCTGCGTGGCGAGATCAGTGCGGCGAAGTCAGACTTCGAGGAGGCGGTCTCGCAGCAGGGCGGGACGGCGGATGCGGAGACGCTTGCTGCGATGACTGTCGCGGCGGGGCTGGGTGCCTCGAAACATGCAGAGGTGGACCAGTTGTTTAGGTGCGTTGGTTGCTCGCCGTGCATGCCATTACACTGAACGTGTCGGGATCTTAGCCGGATGGTTGCTGAACACCCAAGTCACCCGTTCGTCGTCGACGTGAATCTGAAGGCTGCGCTGTTCGACGAATGCGCTGCAAAGTTCCAGGCACCTCCCTTGTTTCAGCAGTGTAATCAGATCATAGTGTTGTTGGTGCAATTATCTTGATGCACCCTGCATGTTGCCAAGCTCAAGGCGAGTACACCAAGTACTTTATACCGGTCATAAGGCATACTCGTCCCTTTAAAATTGTACCCCTGCAGCTGGGGTGATCTACCCGACCACAGAAAATACGCACCGTAGAATAGAACAAGATATGACCTGATTCTCAGATATGTATATATCTCATCCATTCAAAGCTTAAGCTTCCGTATAGTCAGCTTCAGCTGGCGCCTGATCGCGAATCGAAGCTCTCGCGCTGCCAAATCCGGTATGTTCTGTCGTTCGTCTCGATAACAATATGAAATGATGCTGCCTTATACAACAACATCGGACACAGACAGCAAGAAAACATATATGCAGCGAATGAACACACTATGTTACTGATAACAATATCGGCCAGGTCCAAATGTCCAGGCACCAAGAATACTTCAAAAGCGCGCACCACATCGATATCACACACGACATGCTCGCAATGCCCGTTCCCTTCCTCCCTTCACGATGTCGCGTTGCATGTCGTTGCAATGCTCCACGACCACCACGATCTTGAGGCCCTTGATCCCGAGAGGATGGGAATTGTCATCCTCCGCACTGATGCGTACCTTGCCCCACACCCCGGCACGGAGTCTGGAGGGGCAGCCGAACTCGTCGCAGCCGCAGCTCCAGCACCGTCGCCCGGCTTGACGGGTACAGCTGCCTTGGGCTTCGCGCCCGCGCTGAGTATCCAGTGTGAGAGATTGCTCTGCGTGCGCTTCAGTGGTGCGGGCTTGCACGAGTTGAGCGACAGCTCGGGAGGGGAGGCGGATGGCGTCTGTGAGGCGGCGGGTGAGGGGACGGGACGTGCGCGCCCACGGCTGCAGTCACATTGGAAGCTCTCTGTCCAGATTTTGCTTGACATCTGGTCGCACGTCTTGTTGCTGAAGATGGATACAGTCAGCATCGAGAAGCGGAAGACTGTGCGTGGTCATAGAGCGGCATCTCCGCGCGCATGTATAGCGCATATATGCGGGTTGTGCGTGGGGGACGACATGCCAGACAATATTTGCTTACCTATGCGGGAGCTTTGCGACTCTGCGCAGCTCAGTCGACGCTAGCTCGGCGCGTTTGGACTTCGGGATCTTCGCGTCTGCGACAACCGAGTACGTACCGCGGAAATTGACGTATGGTGGGGGCTCTGAAGACGACAGACACGCGTCGTAGTACTTATTGAGCGTGGTGGAGAGCGCGGCGCAGAGCTGCAAGCTGTGCTGATACTGCTCGCACGCGTCGGGAGAGGACTGGACGCAGGGGGGGCGAGAGGCGTGCTCTACCTCGACGTCAGGGTGGTCATCCATCTCATCGGCCTTCCTCTTCCCCAGCTGCATGCCTCCCAGTGCGTGGATGATCATGGCAGCCTTGCCTCCGCTGCCAGAGCCAGCTGCGACAGACTTCGCGTCCACGACAAGTTTGTCTGCTATCTTCCCCCCCAGTGTCGCTGCGCGTATGACCGCGTTCTCCTTCCTCTTCTTCTTCTTCATCCGTTGTTTCAGCCTGCACGACCCACACCAGCGATATGCTTCCGCCGAGTCTACTACCCTGTCGCAATTGGTGCATCGGCGCAGAGTAGCAGCCGTGATAGCGGCGTCACGGTTACCAATGGGTTTTTGCGGAAGAGCAACCGTGCCAAACATGGAAGTGGTGGTGGCGGCGTTGGAGATGGGTTTCAAGGGAACGTGAAGGATATGTTCCATGGTGGGATCTGCACCGAGGATGTGTAGACAATTCGGTTCAAGGCAGGTACGAGTATTTCAACTTGTTGTGGATGGGCCACAGCGCGAACACGAAGTGTCACATTGTGACCATCGCGTCGCGTCACTCGCCTCCTATATAAATTGCTAGCAAATGGCGTGTGCGACGCAGTAATCATTATATTACCACGACATCACAGCTGCGCACACACTTCATTCGTATATTTACCATAAATGGAAAGCACACCCTATATATGCGAGGAGAATGTTCAATGTGAAGCTTGAAGGTGTGTATTTGCAAAATATTGGAAGGCTGGCAGTGAAGATGGAGGATGCAACGCGAGACTGAATATTGCGCCTATATATAGCGTGTGTATCAGATGCAAAGAGCGACGGAAACTGCCTATGATGTGCACGGCCTCACATTATTGCACGTCCTACGCAATACTCCAACCCGTGGAATAGATAATGTACAGGTTTCGACTGATGCACGTATGATGGAATCGTGGGACAGCAGCCGCATGCGTTCAGCTCGTACTTCGCCAGCGTCTCGTTGAACGCGCCCCAGTTGAGGATGGACCATTGAGAATCGGGACGCACTCACGTGGATACGGATCTCCTCCCGCTACGAGGACATCATCTAGGACACGAGTATGAGTATCGACATGTCGCGCGACGACACCAAGTCGTGATTGAAGCTTTTGAGAGGGGGAGCTGGACGAAAGCAAGGTTGTGCAGTATAGGTGCTGCGAAGTAGAAAAAATGAGTACCGTAATTACGAACAATTCTTCCAGCCAATTAGGCCAGACGAACAGCCAAGGAGGCCTTCGAACTCGCAGCACCATGAAGGCTCCAGACCGCAGCGGGATTTGTGGCATCATCCGATCCCAGTCGTCAGACCGAATCCTCCCAGCTGGTGCAACGAAGATAACTGAACAGACGTCTGAACAGTGAAACAACGAACGAACCGATGTAGCACAGCCGCAGAGCCTCGGCAGATGACAAGTTCATAAGATGGGACTGCGTAGCACGGCATTGCAGACGGCATTAATTCTGGGATGAAGTTAAGTATGAGATTGTATGTTGTTTGAGAACATACGAGGCGGCCCCTATGTGCAATCGATAAGCGCCGAGGGGGTGTAGAGGTGGAGGTAGTGGCTGGCGCTGTCAACGGTCGCGACGAGCTCGTTCCAACCCGTCGCTCACGACGTCGACGCATTCTTTTTGTCGTCGTGCTCAACGTCTTCCCTGGCAGCGACGGCGCAGCAGCACGAGCCTGTCCTAAAGCGGGGCTCTGATTGCGGCTAAGGAAATTAAACTTGCCATCGGATCCACTGCCACGCAGGGCCGTCTCTTGTTCTCAGCCGTTGCTGCACACCGTCTTCATCGTTCTTTACGTCGTCCTCGTCGCTTACGTTGCCCAGAGCGTGCCTTACGTCCCATCACCATCAAGGCAGCCTATGTCGACGACATCCCCTAGCACTGTCAACCAGGTCCAGAGACCGTTTCCTCCTGCTCCTCCATCGACCAGCCGCCACTCTAAAATCACGGTTGAATACCACCGTCCCACCCGTCAGTCTATCCAGGAGTACAACGATCTCTTGGCAGAGGCAAATCTCCACGTTGCCGCTGCTGACAACTACCAAGATCCATTTATTCCATCCAGACAGGCCCCCGCGCCTCCTGCGACCACGACGTCCAAGAACTCCTCCTCCAGGGTCCGCAACTCCCTCCAGAAGCCTCCCCCGCGCAAGCACAGCCTCAATCACTCCAAGACCATAGACCACGACCCTTTCGCTGCGAACCGCTCCAACAGCGCAGACAGCGTCCCTATGGCGGGCACCTCTCCCCCGCCCCGCCCATCGCGCGCTAATACCGCTACCCTCAATGACATTTTCCCTACACAGACCAACTTGTCTCACCGCATCTCAGATCCCGTCTCCCTTCCTCCTGACGCTCACCTCTATATCGATGCATTTGAGCAACAGTCTCCTGCCCTGCCACCGCTACCCCCAGATGCATATGAGCCTACTCAACAGCAGCTTGGCTACAGCCCCGCTACTCCTTCATCTATCAACACAACAAACGGCAACCGCTCCCGCAGCGGGACGACGACGACCAAGTCGAAGAAGGGCATGTTCAACTTCATGTCGGACCTCCTAAACACCTCTAAGCGGCCCGAGATCAGCACGCCGTACGACCCGGTGCACCTCACGCACGTCGGCTTCAATTCATCCACGGGCGAGTTCACCGGTCTGCCCAAGGAATGGCAGCAGCTCCTGCAGGAGAGCGGGATATCCAAGTCGGAGCAGGAAAAGAATCCCCAGGCGGTGATGGAGATTGTCAAGTTCTACCAGGAAGGTCGCGGGGATACCTCCGTCTGGGACAAGATGGGTGCCATCTCTGCCCCGCAGCCGCCTTTGCAGCAGAAGGTATACATGGATGACGGCTTCCAGAACCCGGTGAGCGATAGATACATTGTCTCTGTCTCCTGCATGCGCTGACCCGGCGCAGCGTGCCGCGCCGCCACCTCCTAAGAAGTCTCCAGCACGCGAGGCGCAACCCACCACGCCCACTGCGCACCGCATGGCCCCGCAGCCCCCGGCGCCCCTCACGCCTGCCCTCGACCGTTCGACATCGCAGCGCCTTCCCTCGTCGAAGCCGCACAAGACCGCTGACCAGCTCGCGCGCGCTAACACCACGCGCGACTGGCGCTCGCCCGTTCCAGGCTCGCAGCCCCACCCACATGCTCCGCCGCACACCCCCACGTCCAAGCCCCCGCGAATATCGCCTGACCCGTCGGCCGCCGAGGCCCCGCCAATCGCCAAGCCCTCTCCCGCGTCGCGGGAGCGCGAGCGTGAGGTGCGCTCGGCCGCGGCGCAGCAGCCGAGCCCTGCGACGGCGAGCCTGCAGAAGGTGGCGGGGACGGCGACGCCGCGGCGGAGAGAGAAGAAGGACAAAGACAAGGATAAGGAGGCGGACATCGTCAAACGGCTGCAGGCGATATGCACGGACGCGGACCCGACGCGGCTGTACCGGAGTCTCGTCAAGATCGGTGCGGGGTGAGTGACGTTGCTCGGTGTGCGCGTGCGCGGGCTGACAGGCGGATAGCGCGTCGGGCGGCGTGTACACGGCGTACCAGGTGGGGACGAACCTGTCGGTGGCGATCAAGCAGATGGACCTGGAGAAGCAGCCGAAGAAGGACCTCATCATCAACGAGATCCTCGTCATGCGCGCGTCGCGGCATCCGAACATCGTCAACTACATCGACTCGTTCCTGCACAAGAACGAGCTCTGGGTCGTCATGGAGTACATGGAAGGAGGCTCGCTCACCGACGTCGTCACCGCGAACCTCATGTCCGAAGGCCAGATTGCCGCCGTCTCCCGGGAGACCGCGCAGGGCCTGGAGCATCTCCACCGCCACGGGGTGATCCACCGCGATATCAAGTCGGACAATGTCCTGCTGAGCATGAATGGGGACATCAAACTGAGTATGTGTGTCTCCGTACTTGTGTTTGCGGAGTCGCTGATGTTCTGTCCGTACAGCTGACTTTGGGTTCTGCGCCCAGATATCGGACGGGAACTCGAAGCGGACTACGATGGTTGGCACGCCATACTGGATGGCACCTGAGGTCGTCACCCGGAAGGAGTACGGCCCCAAGGTGGATATCTGGAGTCTCGGCATCATGGCCATAGGTAAGTGCATCCCTTGGGCGACCACGCTCTCGCGTTCCAATGCTCAATACGCGGAGCGTAGAGATGATTGAGGGAGAGCCGCCGTACCTGAACCAAAACCCGCTTAAGGCACTGTACCTGATTGCGACGAACGGAACACCAACAATCGCGAACCCCGAGTCGCTGTCGTCGGTGTTCAGGGATTACCTCGCCAAGACACTCGAGGTGGACGCCGAGAGGCGGCCTACAGCATCCGAAGTGTTACAGGTAATGCCTCTGCCCTTCGTACGCAGCGCACGGACTCACCCGCCCGACCTATCGCAGCATCCGTTCTTTAAGCTTTCTGAGCCCCTGCGTACGCTTGCACCCTTGATCAAGGCGGCGCGAGAAATCGCAAAGTCGAAGTGAGGTCCCGTACTCGATTCGAACTTTCAGCACGGCCTCGGCCATGCCGTCCTGCATCGCTCCATCTCTGTCTGCCCGTTGGGCCTAGTTCGCTCGTCGTCGCCATCACACAAACCTTGTTTTTCTATGTATATGTCCGTGGTGTGCGCTCAGGCTGTGTTATACATGATACTTTCGTCCGCGGTGCCTACCCGAGACAGTAATGCCTCCGTCTTGCGTCTTCTCCCTTCTGGCATGGCGAAGTGTTATTGCTTGCATAGAAGAATCTGTATTGTGTATGTACATGCCTCCTGCGCCTTGCTTCCGCTTCGATAAGTTATGTGCTGCTTGTGCGATACGAGATCGTTTAAAATACACTCTACTGGACAGTAAAGGGTGCGGAAGTATAAATGATACATTGCATACGAATTGCAAATGATACAGCGTGGGGGTGTCTGGCAACAAAACAGTAGTAAAACATGGACGTATGAGCACATAAAGGGTTTGCTAGCGCTCAGTATTGTGGACCCCATCCTAGCATGGGGTGTCATCAGCATACGACAATAGTATTCTAGAGCTACATGATACGCACCGATATACATTGTCCCGAGATTGGTAGCGTCCGTGGCCTCAGCAATCAACGCGTTCACCGTATACTCAACGCTGAACGTCTTGCTGAGCTTGCGAGTAACGGACTGGAGAGCACGGTCAGCGGCTTCATCAGCACTACCGCCCTCCCTGGCCAGTCCAATTGCCCAGCGGAACGCATCCCCCGTCAATTGTGTTTTCTCCTTCTTTTCCTGTTTCTTGTCTGACGACTCTTGCACACGTTCCACTTTGACATCGCTGGCAGTCCTACAATCCGGCACGGTAAGCATAGAAGTTCTGTAACCAAGGGCCAACGCACCATGAATGGAGCGGATCGTATCTGAACACTTCCAAGACCGTCAAGATGATCTCGGACCGATCTCGCAGGACACGCAGAGTCTCTTCTGCACATCGCTGGAAGACGCCTTGTGTTCCGCTGATGCCCAAACCGTCAACCATGTCTGCCGTCAGGCGGAAAGGCACTCGCTCGGGAATGGGTAATAGCTTCCCCTGTTAGATTATAACGGTGTAACTAGGGGTCACTGATCTGCGACAGTATACAACACTCACCTGTTCGAAAGCAATTCCCAAATCAATATGGACAACCTCACCAGTCCCGTTATCCATCAGGATATTCGACGTATGCCTATCCCCAAGTCCTAATATATGCCCTACAATGGAAGTGGTCGCGACGCTGCGGGCGTAATTGAGCCGCATGGCAAACCACGACATCGGTGTCTTGTGCCTCTCCGTGAAGTAATGCCGCATGACTGGCTTGAAACGCTCACGGAGTCGCAGGAACAGCTTTACCAGTGGCCCCGTATCACCCTCCTTCTTCGGGCGTATTGCAGCAAGCTGCTGATGCATCTGATTATGCGACAAGTCGGTCGGGCGATATCTAATGATTTGTTAAGTTATAATCATTTGAGAACAAAACCGTGCATACCGCGGGTGTGCAGTCGTGAGCCAGGTACGTAAAGGCGTGGTGTTCTCGACAAATTCAAGCACCCCTGCTTGAGAAGCCAAGGGAATAACTCGATATCCCCGAACGTGGAGTTTTCGCCTCTGAGTCTCGCGGTCGTGGTGGAGAACCACATTCACGAGGTCGAATACTTGCTCCATCACAGCGTCTTGTCTCAGATCGTCATCTCCTTCACCCTTGAACTGCGACCCCGCTAGTCAGGATTCATAGATCCCAACAATGGAAAACGGCGTACCAGTTGTTTGTATTTCTGCCCATCATCTCCGAAACAATACGTGATCTTCGGGAGATTGACTCCACCTGCCGTTGTGTACGTCGCATCATATCGGCTTATCCAAACACAGTGCTGGTATTGAGTGGTCGGATCGACAGGCGTATGGACCGTTATGACTGGTACATGCAGATTTTGAATCCTCCTGATCCTGAGATAATCTGGGATTGGCAAGGGGGTCTTGGGTGATTTAGTCGCTTTAGAACCAGCAGACGTCCCCTTGATGGGGTGCTTGGCCCATTCCAAAGAGGCTTTGCAGACTGCTTCTATGTCCCGCACACATTCCACATGCGCAGGAACAGACCGCAATTGGTTGAATATGGTACCTGCAGCAGTAGCTCTATTGGTCTGAGATAACACCGTTTCAGGTCGTCCGGATCTCCGTCGAGTCGATCCCGATGCCTGGGATGTGCCAAGGTCACCTCGCAAGCAATATACTTGATAAAGACTGTGGAAGGGATGTTCCCCACACATGCGAGTGATGAGAGTCTGCAGATGATTCTGGTTCGCGGATGATTGGGACGATTGCGATGTCGACAACCTGGCGGCCAGCTGGTGAGCCAAGAACACGAATTTATGAGACGGGACCCGTGCCAATGCCATGCCGAAATCCAGGCTCGAATCTGGGTTGTCGAAATTAGCCAACCACAGAGAACATAGCCTGATTGCAGAATCGTCATCAAACGAGTCCGATGCTTGCAGGCAACGGGAGTACATATCAATGGCAATAGTCAGAAAGGAATCTCGAGACCGAATGTGGTCTGCTGAGTGTTCAAGATCTTCTTTCAATTGTTTTTCGGCTTTGCGTAGCATGGCTTTTTTCTTGTCGTGTTCCTCGCTACCAGTGACTTTTGCGAGTTCTGTGTTCCGCTGCTTGATTTCTTCTTGCTTGCGGTCAACGTAGACTCTCCATCGTAGAGCGTCGGGAGAATTGACGATAGAATGGTACTGCCGTTCGGCAAATATTGCATATTGATGGTAGACGGCGGCGTACTTCGAACCATATCCTTCGAGCATCTCCGAATTGCATCCCAGTAATAATTCGAAGCAGGGCCGAAGCAGCGGGAGGTGATGTCCATGGCATTTCCCATAGACGCTTCGGCAGACCAAGTGCCCTGCAGTATGTTGAACTTTGACAACACGGAGGACATCGGGAGTAACTCACCAGGCGTGCCAATAATAAGGCACCTTTGGTTCTCTCTTGAAGATTGTCCAAAGGAAGATCAAGCTGAACAGCGGAAATGAGATTCATCAAAGACTGGACTGCAAGCTTGGGTTCTTTCATAAGCCAGAGGACATGGGCGAATTCGTGATCGACCTCTGACGAGAGTCTTTGTGACAGCTTTTGGGCGTAGGTCACGGAATTGAGCGCAACTTGGGCTTGGTTAGCGTGACGAGCGGCTTCGGAAAGCCTAACAAGGCATCTCATCTCCAGGTCGATTAAGTGGCGACCGAAAGGAGAAAGTAAGTCGCCGATTTGTTCTCGCTGTTCTTTCTGTCGCACGCAGCGCACAAGGGATATGCGAGTGGCCATGATCGCTTCAGCATCAAGGAAGCTATATTGTCGTTAGTAGTCGCCACTATAAAACAAAGGTCGTACATACTCGAAATCAGGATCGAGCTCTGTGAAATCAAGCTCTTCACAAAAATTGGCGCGTTTTTGCAGCAACCCCGTCTGGATCGAATGGCTCCTCCATTGTGTGATCTGACGGAGACACATCAAGTTTCGTACGACTTGACGAATCTCAGTCAGATTCTCGTCTCCGAGGCTACACAATTGCTTCATCTCCCCGTGGATAGCATCTCGGATGATACCTTCTACGGCGGTTTCATTGCGCTCCCGGTAGATCGCCCGAAGAGCGAGATACAGGGATGTTCCTGAAGCACGCCGTTCCGTATGCTCCGGAAGGTCCCATGTCTCGGTACGCCATCCTAATTGATAGTTCATCCACTGAAGCTAGGACTGTCGTCCGCGTTTGAGAGTGTACTTGCCATGGTGTTCATCGCGAGCTTGTTGAACCCGAAGGAATGTAAGGCTTGCACGATCCCGTCGGCATCGGCAGCAACTGAGGCACCTGCTTCTAGAGAAGCTCCGTGGAAACGGAATGCTTTGTCCCATTGTTGCTCGTGGTGCAGGCGCCTGATGAGAAAACGATGGAGGTCCTGAGTCTTGATACCATAGAAGCCATCGGGTTCGTCGATATGACTGTAGATGTCGAAAAGAACCTGCTCTGTCGTTGCAGTATCTGCTGAGGAATTCCCGTGATATTCGGCCGCTAGCTCGAGGAACAACAAAGCAGTGGTATAAGCACCACATTTGATAGCACTTTGGCTGAGGAGCGTGTAGTCCACATCCAGCCACTTGTCGTGTGCCAGTGCATCCTTCGCTCTCGGGGGTGTGAAGGAACGGAGATGTAAAACAATATCGACGATTGCGCGGAGACAGGATTCACACGAGGAATCATACTGGAGAACGGACTTGAAGTATGTCGACAAGACTTCACGGGACCGACACTGATCTTCATCGTTTGCACTTGACATCTCGAGTAGTAGGAGGGTATGCACCAATATCGGCAAGACCTGTTCCGCAAATATAGGATCGGAATGCAAGATGGCTTCAAAGGGGCATAGAACTCGTCAGTTGTGGCCAACGTATCAGAGAGCATCACGGTCAAATGCTGTATCCACTGAGCGAAATCGGTCGATAACTCCAGCATAGCATCGGAGGCTAGTTCTTCGAGTAGATTCTGAGATCGATCTTTCCCAAGAGATAACGAATGCGCTCGGAGATACTGCATTTCCGCAACATATTCAGGAGGCAAGGCGTGCCGTACCACGGCTCCGGTGAATACACTGATGACAGTGAGCGCAAGGTGAGATATGCCAGATGTGTTTTGTTAACAGAGGAGGCATGGAGCATCGCAAACATGCTTCGACAATAGGCCGCTGAGCCTCTTCGACACTTCCGTGGAATGCTTGCCTCGGAAGCTGTCGCGATGCCGAGTTCGGACACCCTGCGTTACCAACTGTTCGCTCCCAAAGATGCCAACGAGTCCTTGGTTGAGGAGCAGCAGTGTCACAAATGCATCAACATCGTCGTCGAGCACTGCGTCGAGGAAGGTATGCATTCCTTCAGGCGCCAGAAATCCGACTTCATGAACTGTCCGTCAACGTAGCTCTTGTCAACCGCGAGGTCTCGGAGCCGTCTAACTAAACGAAACTTGCTCGCTGAGATGCGGTGGTCGTTGAGGATTGCAGAGAGTTCTTGAGACTGGACACTCTCGCAGAGAGACTTTAAAGTAGGTGGCAGATCCCGGGGCCAGGCTGCGAGCGCTTTCATAACCTGGTCCTTCGAACGACCGAGTTTACACAGATCCATAGTTCGGTCTTCTATCCAGTCCATGAGGTCACGGCCCATACTTGCGACAGAGCGGTCGTGCTGATTCTCCGCATAGTCATACGCCAGACGACTGATGCGAATAAGAGTGTCCGGTAGGTGTGTATCCGTCTCCGTACATTTGCTGTAGAGGTCGAAGCTCCAGTCCAGAAGCCCTTGAGCAGCACGAGCAAGATCGGATTGGGCCAGTGTCGTGGTAGCACAATGCATGATCGTACGGAGTAAGGTGTAATCATCGAAATGGCTATCGTGGGAGGCAACCCATAGACTGATGGCGTTGAGAAGTCTCATCTGCTCATTGACGATAGGCGAACCTTCAATGTCAGCGAACAGTTGGTGTAGGATATGATATGTGATCGCAGGAGTATCAGCCTCGGGAACTCGAATTCTGAGCCAATTGAGGGCGCGTAGAATCGTCGCGGTGCTATATGACGGCAGGTTCGGATCATGTGTCTTGAAGTCGTTCATAAGTCTATGACGAGTCATGGCCTCGAAGGCAAAAGCTGCACTGTCCGCTGCTACCTCTCGTAAGGCGTGAACAATGGGTCCGTTCGCCGAAAAGTCCTGGTCGCCTAGCGTTCGCAGAATGGCGGTCACAATGGCATCTGCGCTCTGAGTCATACTCGCAGCGAATTGCTGGTCATCCAAAGCACTGGTCTTGGTCCTTAAAAGCTCTACGAGCTTATCTGAAGGCGCGTCCGCTTGGTACTGGTTGCCTTCTATCCAGAACACGATCTGATAACCAATGATATCCGGAAAGCATTGGTGGATGCCTTCCGCAGGTGAGATCTGTATGGCCTTGCAGTGATTAACGAAGAGTTGTTGACCATGCCGAATCGACTCGGGGGAACCTCCAGCTAGTAAATTCGTGGGAGTGAATGCGCGAAGCGTGGCCACGGCACAGCTCTTTCTGTCGCGGTAGCCAAGGAGATGATGCGGAAAGCGAAGGAAATTCTCTTCACTTTCCCTGATAGAATAGGCAAGTTGAGACGCATAAGCCTCGAACAGGTCCGAAAATTTCGACAGTCCCATTCGTTCTCCGACCTCAGTCAAAATGGTCTCGATGTGTTTGGAATAGACGGGAGTGTGTAGGCAAGTTTCCAAAAGATGCCAATATGGCCCGCGCCGAACAGCAGAACTCGCAATCATCATGTTGGCGAGACATAGTAAACGAGTGAGCATATATTCATACCTGAAAATTTACAAAGAGTAAATAACCCATTGCGTCGATGTTACGGAAAACTCACTCGTCGAGGTCCTTTGTGAGGTGAGCCTTGACACCTTGGTAGAGGTCGATGGGGATTTCTCCGATCGCGTAGGCTTGAATGACCATTCGTGCATTCGCGACTGCGGCCCGGAATCGGACACGGATATCCTGATCGGCACCCATCATGGGTAGTAAGCTACTGGGAAGACTCTCAGGCGTGTAGTCATCTTCTGCCATCCAAAACGCCTGCCTCGGATCTTGACTGAGATAGCTGTCCAGAAAGCGAGTGATATAGTCCCGAATCCTCCACGATAGGATTTTCCTGTTGTGTAGTGATCCAGAGAGCCACATGCACAGTAGTCGCACATGGTCGCCAGCCTCACTATTTACCATGTCTTCCCGAAGCCATACATGGGAAGTCGAGTCGAGCAAACGGATGACCAGAAGCTGCATGTTTCCGCTCCTTGAATATGTGTAACCCTTCAAGAGCTCCCCGAGCTTCAACAGAAACGGGTCAAGGCTAGATTGACTCAGATTAAGAGTTCGTCGGCGGACATTGTCCAGGAAGGCTGGGGCAACGAAGAGGAAATGGTCTGCATCGCATTCTCGGACAAGATCCACGAGCTCCTTGTCACGAGTAGCCTCGCCAGAAGCAGATTCCAAGATGGGGAAGACAGCAAGCGATGACATGCAAAGATCCACTATTTGGCGATTCACGGCTGTGTCGGAGACGTCTCCGAGGGACATTGCGGGGTGACCGACGTCTCGAGCCGAGCGCACTGGACCAAACCCATCCTTGTCATCGACATCCATTGAACTAGACGGCTTGTCGCGACTGGGTGGGCTGCCCAACATGATGTGCAGGACGTCCCGAAGGGCATCCATGACGCTGGAAAACGCATCTTGCACCTATGACGATCCAACATCAGAATCGGGATGATACAATCCGCAGAATGTGGTAGGTACTTACATCAGCACCTTGAAATACGATTCGTTGAAGGGTACGACGCTCGGTCCGTGACTGTCTGGGGCGGGATGTAGATGCCGTTGTCAAGGATCTCAGAACCTGCTGCCTGATTCCAGTCGACTCGTTCGGCGATAGGAAAGTCTCCCAGCCAGACACCTCCTGCTCGCGGCTTTCCGCCATGATTAATGGCTGCAGTCCGAATAAAATGAGCGCTCTCTCTCCCGCAGTCCACCGCGCGTTTGTCACGAGAGACGCAATGAACTTGACGAGACGGCATGCCGCTTGGATGGTGCGTCTGTTGGCTCGCGTTCCATTCATGACGAGCGTGGCCTCGAAGAAAAGAGCAGTCACGGCGAAGTCGAAAGACGAACGAACTTTCTCAGAAGTCATGTATCCGGTTACATCCTTGTTGGCCTCCCAACCTGCGGAAAGTTCTTCCAAAGATTTCAGCAGAAAGGCAGAGATCCGACGCTCTCGTCCACGCGGCTGAGCGAGGTCGTGCGTGTCGACATTGACCAAGGACGATGTTGCCTCCAATGACGACGATGCCGGAGCAATCACGGGGCCAGAAGTATTGCGAAAAGGAGGTAGAGTCGCGTGAAGCAGGAAATTGCGAATGATCGTCGTCTCGTTTTCGTCAACGACCGCGCTCACGATCGGACATTCTGGCAAAGTTGCCACACAGCAGAGGTCACTCCTTCTCGACAAAGTGCATATACTCTCGAGCAGCATAAGGACATCCCCGGCGGTGTGCAGCGGCATCTTCAGGCGGCTGCCACTTCGCTCTCTCCACGCATCCGTCAGCCAGGTAAGTGCCTTCTCCTCTAGCTGCAGTCGATAAAGACGAACGTCCTGATTTGCAACACGTAGACACAAGACGAGAAATGCGCACACAGAGTCGTAGGGAAATGTAGGGCCCTGGACATTGAGATCCTTGGAGAACGCCTCTATCTCCCCAAGGACACGTTGCGACGTTAGCAAGCGTTTGGCGTGGGTGAGGAGGATATATGCTGTGTGACAAGCCGCGCGACATACGGCAGGAACGTTGGAGCGTCGCATGGCATGTGTCCAAACCGAATCCCATACATGAGTCTCGGATGTCTGAGGCACAATGGGTGGACGGGCTGGCGAAATAGCGCTAGTATGGGAGATTGCGCTAGTATGGGCTATAGCGGCGAGACAGAGGAAAGTCCATGATTGTATCGATCCGTCATCGAATGAGACGTATTGCATAAGGGTAGAAATGACTTCTTGCTGCAATTTGTCGTGCAGGACGAGCCAATGCCTATCCACGAAGAACAATAGGGACTGGAGATGGTAGGCCCGTGTGGTGGCTGTACTCTGTGTCTTGATTAAATGCAAAAGCGTCGTAATCGGGTCCTCAGATTTTCGCCGCTTGCCCGAAGCTTTCGAGCTCGTGGGCTCTGGTAAATGGATCGATTCGGACAGCCGATACAGCTGCACATCACGAGAAACGATCAATATTTTCGACTGACAGAGAATTGAGATGAATGCTACCTTCTCTGCACAATCCGCCTGTAGCTCTAGAACGGCCCAACCCAATGCTTGATTCACATCGAAATGCCACCCGTATCGGAACGTTCTCGCGACGAATGCTCCGCACGCCATTTCACTCCGTTCTGGCTCCAGAGAATGAAGTCGGATGGCGTCCATGGCAAGACCATTCACTCCCCAACGGTTCTCTCCCTCGTCATTGAGCAGAGACCATAGTTTCGACACACCGCCCCAGTATCCAGCAGCGGCAAACCTATCATCGTCCTCGGATTCTGCTGTCAGGTAGGGAAATAGAGCCCGCAAGACAACCACTAGATCTTCCTTCATTCTCTGATTCTTCGTTCCCCACATGGCAACCAACCCATCCCATGTCTCTCTCGCGAATGTCCTGACCAGATTACGGTGATTTAACGCGAGTTGCGAAAGTACGGATGACACCAGAAGGAGATAGTCGTGATGAAGAGAGGAGTCGACGGGATAGGTGGTGAGGAAACGATGCAAGCGATTCAGGATAGCGGCAGGGAGATACTTGTGATCAGGGTGTAGGATGGGCGCAGATGAAGATTGCAGGAGAATAACGAGGAGTGACATGAATTCGGTCTGTTCCAAGGATATTGGTGTCGATCGCTTGGGCACAGGACCAGTACGAGGAGTATTCGGCTGTGTCTTGCGCACGGGACTCTGATGACGACGCTTCCTCGAAGCAGAAGCGACCGTCGAGGGCGTACCGGTGACATCACTGTGTTCGCTGTCTTCGTCTGGGGCGGGTGTGCCAAGGTCCGCGCCAAACGCGACGCTGTCCTCTTCATCGTCGAACTCACTGAGAAAATTGTGTATGGGGTCTCCAAGGACAACGCTGAATCCAATCTCGACAAGCTCCACCCAGATCTTCGCCGCCAAATGGTCCAGGTGAGGGGACCAACACACGACGCACCGAATCGCCTTCACATAGTCCAGAGCTACCGGGGTGTACAGCCTTCGGTTGTGCACAATGGACTGCCTCAAGTGGGCAAGTAACGCTTTCGTGGGCTGTGCGTTCAACCGTCGAACACTGCGCTCAGTCAACCACCGAACAGCAGATGCTGCCTCGCCTAGTCTGCGCAAGGCCGCACCAGGTTTCTTTGACGCGGCTGCCGCTCTTTCTTTCCCGACAGTCGCAAATAGCGCTTGGAACAGTACAAGCCACGTTGAATCCTTGGAACGGTCGATCCTGTCAAGTGCGGAGTCGTTCGCAAGAACGGTCCGCAGTGTAGACAACCCAGTCTGGCGAGCGGTGACTTTGTCACTTCGTAGGTCGTCCATGACATCGCGCAAGGAGTCCCTTCCCGCCATGATGCACTGAATATCTGAGGCAGAAAAGGAAGAGGAAGACAAAAAGTGAGAAGTGGCAACTAGTAGACCATCATTCAATTCATTGTCCAGGCAGGGCCCGGTCGCGTCCTGCAGGTTTGAGGTCACGTGAGCTCATTTCGCTACCATGTTTGGCTGATTTTGTCTTTGTTAGTTTGACGAGATAAGTAGCCGCCGGCAGCAATTTTTGTGTCGTCGATCCATTATCCTTCACTAGTAGTAGTCCTTCAGTCTTTTTGCGCAAGTAACTATATTCTCTTCCGTATCGATTGGTGCACGAAAGTGTCTTATCTCTGCACACGACAAGTGGCGTCTTTCTGCCCGAGCAGCGCATATATGCATCCACCCTGCATCGGTTCTGGTGAATCGCCAAGATGGATCCACAACCACCTGTCTAATCAACAGGTGGTTGGGCGAGTTTGAGAAGTGTGGGCTTCTTCCAGTGGAGTCTATCACGGTTCGTCATCGCCATACATTGTTGTCTAGCTATAATATACCCTCCTAGCTACATCATGTACATGTCTGTTGTAGTTGAATGCAATACTAGCCATATATATGTAAATGTTGACACTAGGAGGAGATCGCGAGCGGAAGTAAACGGTATAACATCCTCCTCCGCCTGAAGCAATCATTCCAGACATCTTACACTAGGGCAACCCTGGCGGTTCACAGTCATTACAGCACACGAGAGGGAGTGCGGTGCTCAGTGATATGTGCCATAATAGCGGTGATGGTTTCCTCGCCCCGGCGACTAGCCTGAGAGACCTACGGGAACACAGCTGCACAGTAAGTATGTACATGAACAACTCGTACATCACCACTTTCGCTAACCTACATCGACCTTTAAGTCTTCAAGAGCTCAAGACATAGCGCCAGATTATTCTCAAACATCCGTCCAGCACGCATATACCATCTGGGGTTTCCGTGTAGAGGGGCCGCGGTTATTGTCGAGAGCCAATACTACGGCGGCCCCCCGTCCGGGCGGGTGCAAGAAGACTTCTATTGTCTCCCATGTGCATCGCAATTCCCGAGAAGCACACATTTTTTGATCCTCAAGGGCGTTCACACCAGTGATATTTCCGACCAGCCTATTTTCATCTCGGACCATCACTGTGTGCGTGAGAGAGTACTAAATTGAACCATTGATTCGACCTCAAAATGGTGCGTTTTTACCCATTTTTCGTCGTAAAATTGCCCAGTCTCGGGCGGATAACGGCTCAATCAGACGGTCGAAAAACTCACCAGCATATGACGAGTTTCGGCAGTTTTGTTCCGGGCGCACATCGGCTCGTTTTGATACCATCGGCGGCTGAATTTTGAGATGAACAATGACTCAACCTATGCATGCAGGAAGGTCGAACTTTCGTCCTCAAGACAGATCAAAGATGACACGAATTGGGTACACAATAGTGGTATGTTTGTAGTGACAGAATGAGACTGCAGATCATATCTTTTTTGACATGGCTCGCTGACGAAAATTGAGTCGCGAAGCGGTTGGAATAGGCACTCCTCTGTGGTCCATGTTTCGGCAGTCATTCAATCGAATTTAAGACATTCGAGCGGACCATTTATTAGACTCAGTGAAGTGCGCATTCAATACTAGGAATAACTGTATATATGGATTTGAAATCCGCGACACAAAATGTCTACTAAACGACTGTGAGGTAGCACTCGAAAACCAAGTATACACTACAATGACCACTGAGGACACGAAGAAGGCCAACAGCAGTATTAAGGGAGAAGTGGATTAAAACAAAGAACTAGTAATGTGGACGCAACAGACTCGATGCCAACTGAGAACGACACGTTGAACAACTCACAGCTCATCCATCTCAACATCACTGCCATCACTGCTGCCTCCTCCGCGCCGGCCATGGCTGGATCCACCGTGACGTCCGAAGGCGCGACTCATCGCATCAACAATCGCGTCCTGGTGAGTCTTTTTACAGTAGTTGCGGTGCCGTTTGAGATAGGCCTTCGCAAGCTCGTCGATGGGCCAGTCGTGTGCGAAGCGCGCCAGAATCGGGTACTCTTTTCGAGCCTGATAGAAGAATGTAAGTTCAGTACATTGTTGATAGTGTGTTGTGTACTCACCACCTTGAAAATCTTACTCAGTGTTTCAACAGGCTGACGGTTCCACCGGACATCCTTGTTAAGCCGGGCTGCTCGGACAAGGTTTCGTACACAGCCCTTTCATCAACGAGTTAGCGAAAGTGCTGCGGCAGTGGTGAGCTTTGCACATACCCGTATCGCTCTATACACCGCATAATTATCCTCCAGTCCCATTGCGTTCTGTAGGTTGTAGTGCTGACCGGCAGTCCCCTTGGGGCGAGCAACCTGAACCATAGCGGGCACTGGGGCCTGCGACCGTGCGGCAGCGAGCTGACCTACTCGGGATGTGTTCAGCTGAAGTCAATGTGTCTCGTGAGTGTTGTTTTACCTTCAAGTTCTTGGATCTTCGCTTTGAGAGCAGCACAGCTCACATCCTCAGTTTCGTCGCCCATAGGAACATCCCCATCACCATTCGGTGGTGCATTGTTGTCCTGATGGGGTGGCACCAGTGGCGGAGGTGGTGGAGGGCGGGCATTCTCGTCCTGCTCTGCTACCCGCTTCCTACCACTCCCTGCCCGCTTGGACTGCGCTGCGGACCGCCTGGGCTGCGTTGCTTTTCGAGGAGCATGTGCCATACCAGCAAGCTATTGTAAGTAGAACAGGCTTAGGGAGTGTGAGGCGGTGGACAGGAAAATCAGCGGGGCCGATAATGGGTACAGTGACACGTCGATGTTGCGACCAGTGTGTGTGATTTTTTACAAAGTCCGTTTATATATTCACTGGTTGCCTAGAACATCACGTAAGTGCAGTGGCGAGACAACGGGGTCGGGACTTTGCGTACAAGTGCAACCATCTAAGTATGATCAGATCTTATGTTTTCCGCATTTCCGCTCCTTTTTCTGCATCGGTCGTCTGTTTCTTGTGAGTGTCTATTGTTTTTTATACACTGACAATCCTCTAAAGTAAAAATATCCAGGTAGCAATGCCCGCACAGTCATCAAGAACATCACGTACCTCTCGCCTAACACTCTGCAATTGTGGCTGCGGCAAAGATGTATCTGCATCCACGCAGACCCGTCACTTACGAGGAAAAGGCCCAGCAAATATTGCTGCAAGCATCCTTGCAGCACGCAAGTATCTCCGAGGGGAGACGGGAGCGGAAGTGCAGGCTCACGATGGATTGTCGGGTGGCTCTGGTCCACATGTGCGTGTCCTGTTACTGTTATATTTGTATATTGTCCTTACTGATTTATGGGATAGCTCTCAACGAGAGCTACATCGCCCACAAGGGATTTCCCCCTTGACATTGACATTGAGGATCAGATGGTGCCTCCGTCGACTTCACCAAGATCTCCTCCACGAAACGGTATCAATGACGCGGACTTGGACTCACTGGAGAACCATTCTGGCAATGTTCTGAACCGTCAACGGCGATCAGTGAGAGCTGCCGCACGCGCCAAACGCTTGGGCCATGGCCGCTGGGGAGCCGCCGCCGCCGGCCGCTTGGGAAGACTCGGACTGCAGTCTGACTCAGAGTCAGACAGCGGATCTGGGGAAGATGGTGGGAATCTTGAGGATGGTGACTCAGGGTTCCTCGATGCCGGTGAGGACGAGGATGAGAATACGGTCCTCGACACTCTTCTAGATCTCTATGACGATGAAGACGGAGAGGGCGGGCTTTCTGCATGGGACCTTCTGGGCGAGAACTTCGAGCAGGAAGTTTATGAAAGCGGTGAGTCATCTGTTGTCCACTTGATGACAGTCAAATCCACTCAACTAGGACAGGCAACGGAGCGCTGTCAGATGCCGATCGAGACTTGCTGCGTGCCTTCTCGCTCAAGAATCAAGATTACCTATCGGACAGCACATTTGCGAAGTTCGCTCCGGCTTTCCGCCTACCGGGACTCAAATCGCTTCCAGAAACACGACGTCGTGTAGGGTTCCTCGCGGGCTTTAAGCCTGTCCGATATGACTGCTGCATCAACAGTTGTATTTGCTATGTCGGAAATGTGTATGCAAACCTATCCGAATGTCCAGAGTGCAAGGAACCTCGTCGCAATGCACAAGGCAAACCGCGCAAAGTCTTCATATACATTCCGTTCATCCCCCGCCTTCGTGCCATGCTCGCCAACCCTGCAATAGCAACATCGATGCGTTATCGGGCTCACGAACATGTCCATCAAGATGGTACCACCACAGATATCTTCGATGGCGCCCAGTATCGATGTCTGCTCCACACGCGGGTCACCGTTGACCAGGAGGAGCTTCCTTTCTGTTTCTTCTCCGACCCACGCGACATCGCATTAGGCCTCTCTACGGATGGATTCTCGCCGTTCAAAGGCCGTCTTTCCCGCAAACATACGGCATGGCCATTATTACTATTCAATTATAATCTGCCGCCGGAGAAGCGCTTTCAGAAGCGCTACTTGATTTGTATAGGAATCATCCCGGGGCCGAAGAAGCCAGCCGACCTGGATTCATTCCTATTTCCAGGTCTCGAAGAGTTCCTCCAATTGGAACTCGGTGTCTCAGCCTTCGACTCGCTCTCCCACACTCTATTCCTCCTCCGTGCTTACTTGATCGTTGTGTTTGGTGACATCCCGGCCATGTCGCTAATCATGCGCATGAAGGGTCATAACGGAGTTTGTCCATGCCGGATGTGCAAGATCTTGGGCGTGCGGAACGAGCTAACGAAGACGCTATATGTTCCGCTCGATCGCCGTGCCTTCAATCCACCTTCCCAGTATGACCCACATGCTCTTCCAACTCGCACACACACCGAGTTTCTCGAGCAAGCTCGTGAAGTTGATGCTGCACCTTCGAATGCTCAAGCAGAGAGGCTTAGCAAAAAGTATGGCATCAAGGGAGTCCCACTGCTCAGTGCCCTCTCTTCGCTCTCGTTCCCTCTCTCCTTTCCTTATGGTTTCATGCATCTGATTTGGGAAAATCTTATCCCAAATCTGGTAGACCTATGGACAGGTGCCTTCAAGGACATCGACATCACGAAAGAGCCCTTCGTTCTCACATCTAAAGCCTGGGAGGTCATCGGGGCATGTGGAGCAGCTTCTGGTGCCATGATCCCTTCCGCGTTTGGCGCACGGGTGCCGAATATTGTCACCGAACGTAGTCTATTCACCGCCGAAACGTGGTCGAGTTGGACGCTCTACATTGCTCCCTTTCTGCTGCGTCACCGCTTTTCACAGGATAAGTACTACCGACATTTTATGGACCTTGTTGAACTCTTGAACATGTGTTTGCAGTTTGCGATCACTAATGAGGATATCGCGAAGATTCGCACAGGCTTCATCAAGTGGGTCGAAGAGTTTGAACGGTAAGTAATGTGTCCAGCTTCCAGTGCAATTTCCTTGTAAGGTTAACCCCTCTCCGTAAGGTTCTATTACCAGTATCACCCCGAACGCATATCAACTTGTCCCCTCACAGTTCACGCATTACTGCACATTGCGGACAGCATTGCTGTCATGGGACCCGTTTGGGCGGCGTGGGAGTTTCCCATGGAGCGGTTCTGTGGAATCTTGCTGCCTGCAGTCAAGACCCGTCGATTTCCCTACGCAAGCCTCAGCCGCTACATCATCGACTGGGCACAGCTACGTCAAATTGAAGCTCTATATGGCCTACGGGAAGAATTGGCTCTTTGCAGCCATCCGGAGAACCACGAGCCAGCAGTACAGTATCGCAATAACGCTTGTAAGGTCTTCTTTCCTGACTACATGTTTGAAGTCTCTGACCAGAATCCTCTCACTGGCAAGACCCCAAGTGCATCCTTCTCCCTCCCAATCGGGTTGAAGCAGTCACACAGACTATGCATACGAAAGTCGCACGCTGTCTCGCAACACGATTCGACGTCACTATGGCAATCGCACGCAAATATGTCCCGCACGTACTTTCGCAGTGGGGGAAGGTTCAGCGTATTGATGGTGGAGATACCATTCATGCCTCGGAACTCGTGGCCATGAATGAGAACAGTCGTGATGCGACATATGTGCGAGTATGTGACTTTCTTTGTCCATCACATTTGTGTACATTACTCAAGACACTTCTTCCTTAGTACCAACTGCTCGTTGACAAGTACGCCACGCAGCGGCGCAGAACCCGGAGTTTGTGCCACAGGATTTTTACGGGCAACTCCGCCGTATCTTTGTTCTGGAACTACCCCCTTCTGCAGAGCTACGCACTGATGAGGCAAGCACGTTACTACTGGCAGCGATACAATCGGTCAAGACTCAAGAAGCATCCGACGTGCAACAAGTATTCTACAAGGACGACGGAGCCCTCGATGTTGTTGATCTCGCATCAATTCAATGTGTCGTCGGCCGGGTATACGATACACAGCGCAACTCGTACGGCATCATCGATCGGAGTGGACCACTTGCTCGGGCAGTCTTCGTAGATGATTCCGAGACACCATCCTAAGTCTGCGGCGGCCTAGACAAGAAGGCGGCGAGTCTCAGATGATCGCCTACGACCTCGGTGGTGGAACCTTCGATGTGTCCCTTCTCTCGATCGACGACAGCGTCTTCGAGGTTCTCGCGATGGCGGGTGACACCCACCTCGGAGCGAGGACTTCGATAACCGCGTGATGGAATACATGATCAAGCAGTACAAGAAGAAGTCGGCACGGACGTCACGGGCAACCTGCGTGCGCTGGGCAAGCTCAAGCGCGAGTCGAGAAGGCGAAGCGTACGCTGTCCAGCCAGCAGTCCACCCGGCTCGAGATCGAGTCGTTTGAGGGCGGCAACGACTTCACGGAGACGCTCACCCGGGCGAAGTTCGAGGAGCTTAACATGGACCTGTTCAGGAAGACCATGAAGCCTGTCGAGCAGGTGCTCAAGGATGCGAACCTCAAGAAGGAGGACATCGATGAGGTTTGTGGATTTTCCTACCGGAAGAATGCGGTATACTCATTCCAGCGTCTCTGCAGATCGTCCTTGTCAGTGGTTCGACTCGTATCCCCAAGGTCCAGCAGCTCCTGAAGGAGTACTTCGGCAAGGAGCCTTCCAAGGGTATCAACCCTGATGAGGCTGTCGCCTACGGTGCTGCGGTCCAGGGTGGTATTCTCTCCGGCGACGAGACCCTCGGCGACGTCATTGGTCGATGTCTGCCCCTTGACTCTCGGTATCGAGACCACCGGTGGTGTCATGACGAAGCTCATCCCCCGCAACACTGTCATCCCCACGCGCAAGAGCCAGATGTGTGTTGCTTCATTATACAGTTGTGTTATTCGTGCTCATTGACGCCATCGCAGCTTCTCGACCGCAG
>JABYQE010000133.1:0-70945 GCA_022376435.1 Amylocystis lapponica
CATTCGTGCAAAACATGCAACCACCCAGTTTCCTATACATGTATACATGATTGCAAAGAGATCTACATACCTCAATGGAGAACCCATCCGTAGGCTACGGGTGTTCCTGTTGTCGGCCGACCCGTAGGCTACGGGGTACCCCTACCGTTGGCCCACCTGTAGCCTACGGGGTAAGATAGGGCTCATCCATACCTATCCTATATGACATAAGCAAGAGTGATGAAAGCGTGACAACAGCCTCGCAATTATGCCATTAATTGTCAGAGAGACATGAGCGGATTCTGAGCTATGAAACATTTCTAATGGACATCTTTCAGATTTCCATAGATCCAGATATGCTGCTTTCGGGGTGATGAAAGAAGTGCTCATTTCTGAGACATTTCGATGGGTTGACTCGACGGATTAGGAAATTGCCGCCGCGTGCATACAACATACGCGGAAAACGCGCCTGACTGTACCGGTACCCCAAAAGATGTTCGCATCTTGCAAACCTTGGTGGCTACGGCCAGACAAAGGCGGCACTGAGAGAGCTGGAGGGCAATAACACGGGCTTCATTTCCGTTAGAGATTCAAAAGATGAAATCACTATCACGCTTCTCGTGGTCCCGACTCAAGCTCTTCCCGCGAGAATGCATCTGAACGTGAATCAGTGCTATGCGCGGCCAGGGACACATCCGAAAATGCTCTCGACTTCGAGATGTCATGCAACAACTAAGGCGACAACCCGGATGACGCGCCATTTCACATCTCAGAGGCGGAGCAGCCTCAGACCACCTAGGTTCTCCTGCTCTACTAATTTTATTCTGTATCTATGCATGGGTCTCAACTTCTCAGCTTTAATCCCGAGTTTCAGACATAATAGCAGAATGGCCAAACACTTTCACAAGCTTCAGATTTCATGCACGTGCTCGTGTCGTTGATAACACCTCGTGACTGGGACTTATCCCCAGGCGTCACCTCGGGTCACCTCCAGTAACATCACAGTCACATAGGATGGTTATGGATGAGCCCTATCTTACCCCTACCGTCGGCCCATCCGTAGGCTACGGGTGTTCCTGTCTATGCGCTATATGGCATTTGTATTGCTCTGATGGATTCTAATACATGAGTACTACGTTGCGCGAAGCTTGCTGTATGAGAGTGCACCGCCGGCGGCGCTGAGCAGAGAGCGCGGAGTTCATGGAGCAGGAGGTGGGGAAAAACCCGCAGGGTTTTTGGGCCCAAAATGTCTGCCCGAACCTGTGGGGGGAAGTGAGAGTGAGCTGTGAGGGCGGGCGGGCCATCGCAGAACACGACTCTGCCCCAGGCAGGAGTCGGAGTGGACACGTCGAGTCAATGAGGTGATGCCGCCTCTGGCGAGACGGTGCGAAAAGGGAGCGGAGGGCGGGGGAAAAACTGAGCGGAGGGCCGACGACTAGCGTGGGCTGAGTTCGTCGAGTGCGAGGATGTCGACAGTCGTGGTTGCTGGCGAAGGTCGTCCAGCGCCACCACTGCCGAGTTGCGCGTAGACTTACTTCTGCACTAGCGCTCGTGCCTCGCGCCTGCTCAGAATCTGATCTATGCGCTATATGGCATTTGTATCGCTCTGATGGATTCTAATACATGAGTACTACGTTGCGCGAAGCTTGCTGTATGAGAGTGCACCGCCGGCGGCGCCGAGCAGAGAGCGCGGAGTTCATGGAGCAGGAGGTGGGGAAAAACCCGCAGGGTTTTTGGGCCCAAAATGTCTGCCCGAACCTGTGGGGGGAAGCAAGAGTGAGCTGTGATTCCCGGTGTGTAAGGAGGCTGACGACGCGTCGCAGTGAAGCTCGCAATTCCCGTCTAATAGGAGAAGGGCTGCGTACACAAGTGCGGACGTACCGGTGAAATGGCGCCTATCGTGGGGGGGGCATGGTGTACCGCGTGTGCGCATCCAACACCGGGGAGTCCTGAAGGTAGGGGGCCATGATGACGGCATGTTGCCGGAGGTAGAGTTTGAAGCTGTCACTGCTCCACCTGCCAATGGATTTGACGACGTCGAAGGGGATGCCTCGCAGGAGGTACTCCAGGGTCGCGCCTATGCGGATGCTGTTTCCTTTGAGCGGCGCATGACCGAGGGAGGCCGCAGCGGCATCAATTCTTTTGAGGAAGTCGCTGCGTGTGAGCGGCCGCGTGGTGCCCTGGAATCGACGCGCGAACAGCGGCCTGCCCGGAGGCGGCGCATTAATCAGGAGATGGTTGGCGAGGGCAGCTGCCAGGTCCCAGACCTGGCCTTCCTGCCGTGCCCAGTATACGTCCTCACCATCGAGGGGAGCCATCTTTGTGTGCGGGAGGTGGAATATGGTGACCCGCAGGCCATGGCGGTCCTCACCGTACCTGATGTCGGATGGTTTGACATGGGTGTCCGCTTGAAAAGCCTTGAGGTTGGGCACCACAAACTCACCCAGGCGGGCAGTGCAGAAGAAAGTGGTTGTGAGACATGCGAAGACGGCGGCGTCGAGTGGCAGGGAGACGTCGAACGTGGAGTGCATTTCCGCGATGAACGACAGAAGAAGCGGTTCACGTTTCGGACGCTTCGAGGAAGGGGGGGCGAGCTTCGCAGCGCCCTTCAGGGCGGACTTGATTTCGGCCTCGATTGGGAGCCAGGGCTGCCCGTGTAGTGTGTGCCAGGCTTGAACAGCGAAGATGTAGTTGGCGAGGGTGTGCCCCGAGTAGATACCTGCACAGCTGGCGATGAACGCCAGCATTAGGATGGAGCTGGCGGGCGCGCGCTGGGAGTCGGGCACTTCCCTGAGGTCACAGAACACATGGAAGACAAGAAGACCCGCCCCATATGCCCCTCGTGTGCCTTCCGCCCACGAAACGGTGAGGACGGCCAGAATCCGGTCCAGATCAGGGTCGGAGATCTCACCTACCATCTGGCCGCCCCCATCCCGCTCGGATCGTGCAGTGAGGGGCAGCCAGAGTCGCAGCCGATCCTTGGCAAGGCAGTGCGGGCGCAGCGGAGAAGGTCTGGGGGTGAGGGTCGCCTTGTAAGCTGTAGGGCGACCAGCCGATCCAGATGGGGCAATGGGCAGGGTCGCGTCAAACCTCGAAGTCGTAACGGTCCTTCTCCCGTTCGGCGAGGTCCCAGCCGAAGCGTTCTTGGCTGAAGCCGTCGGCGGCGTGTTGCTCCTGGGCGCGAGCGCGAGCGAGAGCGTCCGCAAGGCACTTGGCGGCTGCAGCGGGGTACTGTCCTTCTCGGAGTAGGCGCAGTTCCGTGGGGGTGGGGGGAGAGTGCTATCAATGAGGAAATCGCCGAGGTCGGAGCCAGGTGGGAATCGGACAGGGGGGAGAAGGAGGGACTCAGATGGGTAGATGCCCCGGGATGGGCCATCAGCGGGGTTATTCGCACTCGGGACGTAGGCGGTGCGGATGCACTCGGCATTCCCGGTTCCCTCCAAGTGCTCCAGGATGCGTCGGAAAACGAGGTTGATGGGGATGCTGCGGCTGCGGTAGTTCCACCATCCCTCGACAACTCCTTTGTTGTCCCCATATAACCTGTAGCAGCCGCCAGCGCTGCCAGCCCCGGTGATTGCTCGCACCAGGAGTTCGAATCCAACCGCTTCGGCCCATCCAATGTCGCGGGCGCCGTTGAGGGCTTTCCAACCGGGGATGAGGCGCCAAGCGCGCCAGTGGTTGCCGATGACGATGGCAATCCCAACGCCAGAGCTTGCATCGGAGAAAGCTCCGACATCAAGGAGGCGTACAGGTTTGGGGATGGGCCGGGAGACCACAAGTCTGCTGAGGATGCCAGTCCACCACTCGAGATCTGCTCTGATCGACCGAACGGGGGAGTGAGGCATGAACGGCTGCGCGGCGCCAAGACCGAGCATGGTTTCCAGACCCGTGAGATAGGCGCGGCCTTGGGGGACCACGAGGCAGCTGTGCAGCAGTTTGCCGTAGAGTTTCTGTACATCCTCCAGGGTGTGGGCTAGCCGGCTAAGCCACTCACCAATCGCTCCCAGGTACTTATCTTTCTTCTGCGCAGGCAGAGCAACTGTGCGCGTCGCCAGATCCCAGAGGAGCCCAGTGAAGATTGTGGTGTCGGCGAAAGGGGAGTCCTTGAGCCGTTCCCAGGGTATGCCAAGGTCGTCAGATAGACGATCAATGTCATCAAAGTTGTACGTGAACCGCCTGTCATCTTCGGAACGAGGCGAGTGCTGGGAGAGATCTTGAATGGGGAAGCCGCAGTCCTCGTTGAACTCCTCGGTGGTGCCGTCCAGGAGAGATCGGCCACCATACCAGATGCGGCCTCGCGTGCACTGCTGCCCGCGCCGCACCAGATCGAGGTGCCATTCGCGGCGCTGCTGATTGTATTCATCAAGATGGCGCCGGAGGATGCGGAGAAAGAAGTGATCATCCACCCATTTAGATAAGGGGCCAATGCCCCGGCATCACCCACGCTGCCATACACCCCTGATGATGGCGTGGCTCCGAAGCATAAGCAGGCGTCGGAATAGAAGAGTCCCAGAACGGCCTGGACCACTGTGCCGGGCCATTGACTGGGGTGTAGCGGAACGGTGCGGTAGCCTCCGACACGTCCCGTGTAGCTGCCTGGGAGCCGGGAGGTAGGCGTTGTAATAGGAGGCAGATCGTTGCGAAGGTTCCCCATCGACAGGGGAACTGATTAGAATCAATGGTGGAATTAATGGATGGGCTGGGGCACGAGAGGATGGTATGTAGGGGTAGGAATAATTCTGTATGAGGCGAAAGTGCCCCGCTTGGCGGCTTTCGGTATGATGGAGATCGGAGAGGACTGGAATGGGCCGATGAGACTCTCCAGTTCGGTCTGCGTGAAAGGACCGATGTAGCGGCCTTTGGAGATCTCACTATTAATAATATTATGGAATTCACTGCTGAACGTATTGACAGAGTCTTTATTGGGCGGCGTCTGCGATCGTACAAGACGTGGGATGTCCACGACGAAGCCCTTCTGCAGGCCCGCCACCACTGTGGCGTATTGCTCCGCGAGTCCCGCCTCCTCGAGCCGTTGCTTCCAGGCAGCTGCCCTGTACGGTGTGCGGGGTTCACGTGCTCTCTGCGCGAGGGCACTGCTGGGCACCATGGGAGCTCTGACTGCACCCAGAGCAGAGATGCTTTGCATCGTGCTTTGTGCCCGTGCAGCCTCGAGCTTGCTGCCAGTCGAAGCACAAGGCGCGGCCATCCTTGAGTTGGAGGACCCCGGCAACGCGGCAGGCGGCGGTTGCGAAGGCTTGGTCCCAGGTGCGACCTTCGTTGCAGTCCCTGACCTTGTGTTGGTGGCGTCCGAGACATACGGCGCACGCAGATAAGGCCTGTCCGCGAGCGCCGGCCGCAAAAACCGGTCTCGATGCCGGGTACGGTTGGGCTGCGGCACGCGGCGAGGCTGTGGACGAGCTGGAGGCTTGGCGAGCTCGGTTCGAGCTTGGCGTGCGCGCCCCGACACCTCGCGACCCCGACGCTGACACCACACTACCGTGGCTGTAGGCGGCAATCGCCTGTAGCGCCTGAGGGCAGGGCAGGACAGCAGAGGGGGGGGGGCAGGTACGGCAGGCGGCGGGTGTGGCAGGCGGCAGGAGTGGCAGGCGTGGCAGGTGTGGCAGGCGGCGGGTGTGGCAGGTGGCAGGAGTGGCGGGCGTGGCAGGTGTGGCAGGCGGCAGGAGTGGCAGGAGTGGCAGGAGTGGCAGGCGGGATGGGTGGGGCAGGGGGGGCGGCGGGATGGCGGGGGACGGGGGGGACGTGGCACGATAGTGGGAGGGTGGGAATGAGGCAAAAGGTGGGTGGGGAAGCGAACGTTAGTAGGGTTGACAGCATCGGGACTGTGTGTACGTGCCTGTGCGTCTCGTTCACGTTCTTTGCGGTTTCGTTCTTCTTGGAAGACCCGTTCCTTCGTGTCGCGTAGAAGCGAGTCGTTGATCCTCGCGAGGTCC
The DNA here is from genome assembly GCA_022376435.1 of Amylocystis lapponica. Lineage (NCBI taxonomy): Eukaryota > Fungi > Basidiomycota > Agaricomycetes > Polyporales > Postiaceae > Amylocystis > Amylocystis lapponica. The sequence goes on from JABYQE010000133.1 coordinate 5,931, forward strand.
CATGCCCCGTCAGGGGATGTTATCATGCGGTGCCAACTCATGCGCTGCTCGTCCTGGTAGACGAGCAGCGTCTTCGGATCGACGGGGTCGGGGGACGCCCGGTACGGGTGCGTTAGTATCGTACCCCAGAATGTGGCGAGCATCTTCACGCGCTCCGCTGCCCAGCCCGCCTGTTCCGTGGCCCGGAGCATGCGTGGGACAGCAATGGAGAATTCCTCCCACTGGAGGTCGCGGTCAGCAACGACGCCTGTGGTGTCACGGCTCGTTGCTGCCGGGGTCCAGGACACAGTGCCGTCGGGGTTGGTTTTCATCTCCATCGAGTCGTCGTCGGGTGGCGCCATGGTGCGCTTGGCCGCCTCGAGTCCTTTGTTAGTGAAGTAATACATTTCCACATACGCCCCTTGGTCCAGCCGCTTCACAGCATAGGGCGAGGGGAATATGGGGGTGATCGACGGAGCGTCGCGCAGCGGGATGGCGATGTATTTCGATCGATGGCGCTTTACCTCCTCTTTGCGTGCGGCCTCTTCCTCTAGTCGGGCTGCTTCTTGTCGCTGGTCCCGCGCCTCGTCTGTGAGACGCGCTTGTTCGGCAGCGTCGACAGCATCCTGTTCGAGCTGGTGCTGCCAGAGTACCTTGTCCTCGTCGTTTCCTGCCTGCCAGATGTCACGGAGGGCTGCAATAGCCTGTTCCTCAGTCATGTTAGCGTTGACGAAGCGCGCCCTGGCGTTCGTGAACGTGGCTGAGCCGTTGTCCGGACATTCGAGTCCATTCGGGTCGGTGACGAGTCGAGGCATAGGATTACTGTAGTAAGCTAGCTAGATAGGTACTGCGAAGAGACACAGTTCTTTGGAAAAACTGAGCGGAGGGCTGACGACTAGCGTGGGCTGAGTTCGTCGAGTGCGAGGATGTCGACAGTCGTGGTTGCTGGCGAAGGTCGTCCAGCGCCACCACTGCCGAGTCGGGCGTAGACTTACTTCTGCGCTAGCGCTCGTGCCTCGCGCCTGCTCAGAATCTGATTGTCGGCCCACCCGTAGGCTACGGGGTACCCCCACCGTCGGCCCACCCGTGGCCAACGGTACATCTCACCTCCGTCGGCCCACCCATCTACACGGGTGCCCTCTTATCGTCGGCCGACGTCAAACGCCCAGTTCTATATGGGCAGAACTCACCGTCGGATGGCCCGTCTAGACGGGATTTGTTCACTGGATTGTGTGCCAACGTGTCCGTTCTATAGGTACATAATTAAGTCCTTCACTCACAAACCAACAGACTGAGGTCGACGCCAACGCGTCCGTTCTATAGTTCGCTATTAGCAATAGGGCCGGACACCCCTATCGAGGAGGGCGATGTCAAGGTAAAGCCTGTCGACAATGTAGTACTCTGATGTTGTACAGTCGTCTGTACTCAATGTGACTAAAATGGTCACCATATTATTGCAAATGTGCTGAATCGTGAGGAAGAACTCGGGTGTTGTTTCTGTCGATGTTGTGCTACATGGTCAACGGCGACACTGTGTTCACATTCACGGTGAAACATTTCTAATCGTTTGAACGTCCAACACCTCTCCTGGTTTGATGCAAGAGAGGCCTTCGGGAATTGGTGTGCGTAGCATCACTTACTTTCCCAAGTTACTAAAAGAGTTGTACCGCGTACGGACTCGGACCCCTCACTATTATCTTATTTACAGCGTAATCGGAAAACCTTGACGTGCGCCACTTTTTTTCTGGCACGTGCGCCCGGCGCCTACTAGTACCTTGACTGCCCCTCCAACTCTCCCGGCCTGCACTTGGCCTGTGATTGATTGTTGTACCAGAAGAAGTACAGAATAGACATAGGACATTAGTACATGAGTTCTCTATGTATTTCAATAGTAAGTTCTGTATAACAACCCCTGAACATGCCATGTAGGATCCGGTATACAAGCAGCCTGAGGCTCGATGTTGCCTAATTTAGTCATTGACGGTGTCGGCAGCCTTAGCCGCCCGGCGAGATCTGCGCAAAATAAAAAATGGCGCACGTCGAGGTTTTCCGGTTACGCTGTAACAATCCTCCACGTCACATTCAACACGAAGGCTGGTATCTATTTCCGCATGTTCATATAGTCGCGCTGTTTTACATGCCTTATACCGATACAAAAGCAGTGTCAGATCTTGAGAATTGCAGATAGCTGGACAGCCTCTAATACGTTGGGAGCGAACGCACGCAAGTACTGGTCTACCACATACGACACAGCTATGAGGAAGTCATGTCAATGCCTTCCGGGCACCGACACATCATCCTCGATCTTCCACCGCCCCACCTCTGCCATCGCTTCTGCGTCGCCCGTCTGCAGCTCCGGTGCGTCGAGAAGCGTCCCAACCATCGTCCATGGGTCCTTTCCGCCACCACAGCGCAGCACCTCGCGCTTATACTTCTCGCCCGTCTCGCGGTTGAGCGGGTCGTGCGCGAAGAGCTTGCGCCACACGCGTGAGGCAATCGCGCGGTCGAAGAGGTACGAGTAGTACGTCGCGCCATACCCGAAGAGGTGCCCGAACTGCGTCTGCCACGACGTGCCCGGCACGTACGGAATCAGCCCGCGTGTCTCGTACAGCTTCGCAAGCGCGGCAGTGGAGTCGAAGTGCGGGCTGAGCGCCGCGGGGGAGTGGTAGATCTGGTCGAGCGAGGCGAGGAGAATCTGCGTGTGCGTGTCGATGGAGCGGCAGGGATCCTCGTGGTGGTTCCCTGTTTGCCGGATGGCGAAGGTGCCGTCGGGGTCGAAGAGGGAGAGGACGGTGGGGGAGTTGAGGAAGTGCTCCATGAGGATGGAGGGGAGCTCGACGAAGTCGGTCGCGCAGCGTGTGCCGGAGACGTTTTGGTACTCTGTCCGCCCGATCATTGCTAGTTGGCTACCACTTCAGTAAATGGCATGTATGTCATAAGAAAAATCACTTACAGTGCATCGCATGTCCCATTTCGTGGAACAGTGTCAATACTTCATGCCATTCTAGGACCGTCGGCCCTCGGCGAATGGATGGCCTCGCAAACTCGCACAATAGTACAACCATTGGGAGCTGAAAAGTTCCTTCCTCGCCGGGTATCTTCCGCCGGTACGTGTTTTCGAAGTCACAAGACAGCTGTACCACTGGCTTGTCGTGCTCGTGCGCATACCGGAGGTCACCCATGACGTCGTCAGCGTCCGTTCTTCGTGAGCAGCGCACGGTGTAGTGTGCAGCACCGCTGGGTTTGCCTCTTCGTGCGAAGAGATCCGCATATATCCATCCCAGAACACCGGTCTGCTCGTCCACCACCTCGAGCTTCCGCACGTCCGAATGCCACACCTCGCCTGGAGAGAGATCTGCGAGGCGCAGGGATACACCGTACAAGTTCTGGAACAACCGCGAGAGGCCCATGAACACAGTACCCAACGTTAATGGTGGTAACGACACCGGGGGAGCTGGGGGTTCTGGTGGGCAATAATAATCCCGATCCCATGCCTGGATGACCGGCATTGGTGGGGTGTGGAGGTGCGCTTCTTTTCGCATGCTGAGAGTGTGAAGTGCACTCCTTGCATACGGACGGGTATGATCTATCAAAGCATCCAGGAACGACGACACGTTTTCTTGGAGGATATATCGATTTCATTCACGGTCCACACGGCGAGTGAAAAACATAACGCACCTGGCGATTTGGCCATTTTGTCGGTGAGAGTCATGTGCGCAAAACTCTCCTTTCCTACTAGCCGTGCAATCTCCCCGCGCGCATGGAGGAGTTTCTCTAGCGTCTCTATCTGCTGTGGACTGCTGGTGTTGCCCGCCATGTACACCTTCCGCCTCGGTTCTTCCGCAGGCGCCGCACGCATGATCATCTGCGCCTGCAACGATCCCGGATACACGAGTAGGTTGCGCTGAGTGACCTGGGCTTGGAGACGCAGTCGGGCACCCATGCCCAAGTCTTTCAGGCCTTCCAGCTCGGAAGGCTTGATCACTGCGGGTGGTCGTGCGCTCGCTGTCTCGTTGAGGAACTGTCGCCCGAGGACGAGGATTTCCGTAGAGAGTGAGACAAATCTGTCGCGCTGTTCTGGGGGTAAATCTATGCCAGACTTCTCAAAGTCGCGCCAAAATATCAAGGCTGTCTGGTATGCCTCGGAGCTGAGGGACTTGACGATCTCCGGGTCCGTGAGCACTGCTCGTAAAACCTGGCATACAAGCAGTTCAGCTAGATACAGCAGCAAGTGCATTGATGTACGTACTTCGTACAGGCCAACATGAGTGTTCAGGACATTCATGAACTGACATAACTTCTCGTAAACCTCGTCGGCACTTCGGATCCAAGGTAGATCGGGGTGGGCATTGCGGATGAGCTCCGCGAGGTCTATAACACCACACAGGAGGTCGCTTAGCCTATCGAGATTCTTTACTACCTTGAATAGCTCCTCCCGAGACTCCCGAGCTCTGAGAACACGTTCGGTGAGTATTTGGGCGCGGCGGAGGGTAGAGTCGGCGAGCGCGTTGAAAGCCGAAGGAGAGGTCAGAACAGAAGAGCCAAACAGGCCGGTGAAAGACAGTGCGGCAGAGCTCTGCGCGAGCTGGGGTTGATCGAAGAGTGCTATGATGTCCGCATCGTCGACGGAAGCAGGCTGTACGGCAGTAGCAGTGGCTGGACGCGAGAGAAATCTGGGTGACTCCCGCTTCGCCTTGAGACAACCGCGGAACCTAAAGACTTGTCTTGTGTGCTTGGACAGCGCATCCCTCGCGGCCTTTGCGAGCATAAATTTGGTGGTGAGCGTATGTGGTCAAGTCAGCGACACAGTCCTGCCAAATGCAGCAGGCGATTCGTTGCACGTCGGATTCCGCCGGGTCCCGTGCTGTCGTGGCCTCGAGTAACCTGGATTTACCTCGGTCTTCACTCGCCGGATCCGCTCCTGCAAACTGCGATGCTCGCGTCTCAAGTTCGCTATGATTCTTGCGTATATGACGCGTGCGATTGGCCAGTCCGTTGTAGTGGGCACGCGATCTGATTATTTAACACGTAGTAGATCTAGATCGTACGGTATGTAGCTGGACTGACGGTGTATACAAGCGCAGAAAATAAATGTGGAAGTCGAAACAGGAGTGCGATGATATAATGCGACGCGATGGAATGCTAGACGGCACGGGAGGAGATATAATATAACGAGACGCGATAGCCAAAGTAATGGACAGTCATGATTCGTCCATGCTCGATGTCGGGGATAAACTTCCCTCTATGCTCTTTTCGTACATGTCGACATCCGCGTCCGTATGGGAGGTCTCTGAACCTCTACCATTCTTCAAGCCATTCGTGGTCGATGACACTGCCCCATTGGACGATGCAGAGATCCCGTCACTCGATGGCGGAGGACGCGCCGCCACAGAGCCATGCGGGGCTGGGACCGGTTCGATCGCATAATACCAGAATTTGCTCTTCTTCTTTCCCGCTACTGCTTCCACCGCTGTTTCTGTTGGTTTCACTGCCGCCGCGCCGTGGATTTTGATCTTCAACCCGCTACCGGTCCGAGGCGGAGGATCTGTCACCACGTCGACGGAGCCGGTACTTGTCGTACTTTCCGCCGTACGCGCCCGCTTCGGCTGAGGGTCGCCAAATTGGGTATCTGACGGCGCGCCCAGCCGCGTCGACCGACGCTCGCCTCGCCATTCGCCCCATTCGTCGCCTCCGCCGCGCTTTCCGTTGTTGCTTGCGTTAGACGTCCGTGTTGAACGTCGTCTTGGTTGAGTTACAGCCCGACGGGTAGACGTAGATGGCTCCCCGGGACGATAGCCTGACAAGTCGTCGTATTCAGCTTGATCTTCGTACTCGTCGTCTTCTTGCTCTTGGAATGTATATTCGTCCTTGTCATCCTGTAAAATAACGGTTGGTTCGGTGCCAGTCGAAAATCTAAAAAATTAAAAGATTACCTCACTGATCGGATCATTCATATACGCATAATCAGGACGAGTTGTCTGGCGTCGAGTTCGAGTCTCCCGTACTTCCGCCTGTGCGAGCAGAAGATTTCTTTGCTCGATCTTCCTCCGGGCCCGTTGGATCCGCTGTACATAACAAGTAAAATGAGTCACGTGCACTGGTGATCGTACATCTCAAAAGTGCGGAGACTGGATAATTCCCTGGAAATGTTTTCCAAATATCATGTTTGATGGCTCTGAAACAATCCTATACGAGGCACGACATGAGAACGAAAGACTTACCGCTATTTCAGCCTCAATTGCTTCTACACGGTCTTGCATCGCCTTGAGTAACGCAAGATGGGCCTGTTCCAGTTTGGTTCTCCGTTCACCCTCCTTAGCTTCTGGTGGTGCACTTTCCTTTATCTTATCTATCATGGCCATATATTCGTCTCGTGTGGACGCGACTGTCTGGAAAGTGGCAGTGATCTTCCAAGGGTTTGTAGACATGTACAAGCGGGGCGAATCTGGCAAAAAATAACACCGTGAGTCAGCCAGCTGCGAGGCAAAAATTGTAACGAATAGGCGGAAGCCGCAAAACGCCGAATGAACTTGAAATGACCAGCATGCTACTGCAAATATACGCAAATACGGCGACATGGCAGATAGAAGTGAATGAAAACGCGCACGGACCATCGACAACCCAGTACCGCTTGCGGTCCTTGTCCTGGCCGATAGGGATAAGTTGAAGCTTTTCCTGGCTATGCGGGTCGCCAGGAGGAGGCGGCACAGACGCTGGTTCCGTCTTCTTGTGTTTGTTGTGAATGACGCCCCAAGCGCGATCTATGATGCCCTTTATCTCCGGACTATGACAGAGCTGTAGCTCGACAAGCTGTCGTAGCACTTTGAGCTGTGTGGCGTTCATAGACCGTGGATAAGCGGAAAGTGTGTGTCGGGGGTGAGGCATGGACGCACCTTGAAGTCCCAGCTGGCTGCGAAGAAACCTTCCTCCATCCCTTGAAACGGATCAACATTCATCTTCAACTCCTCGTCCCAAAACACTGTTCTCTCCGATGATTTGAAGTAATCCTGGAGTACACCGGCCACGGTTGAGGAGATCACGTCCGAACTACAAGCCTCGCCACGTCGTCAAACGCTACCACCCATCAGAAACGTGTCGCAACATGCGCTCACCTCAAATTACGCGTCTGCGGTCTCAGGTTCAACACGAATCGCGAAAGTATCTGGGACATGATAGGATTTGGCTCTTGCAATAGCAGTGCCTCCTCGAAACTGGCAGTATTCCGGCATTGTCAGGCCATTCAAAACACATTCTGAACAACAGAATTAGACTCACTCCGATGGTGTATCGAACCCCTCGACCTTGCCCCGCAACTGAGTGAATTTGCATATGAAAGCGTAGACAAAGAGCGACTCCCATCGGTCCGAAGGATGGGTCGCATTCGAGGGCGGGCAAATATGGCCCTTTTTATCAGCATTTTCTGCAGTAGTTTTCATAGTCCTAGTGTGGCCAGAGGAAGTGCATGAAAGAGGCAGAGATGCATGCGAAGCCGGTCACGTTTACACCCCGACATACCCTATTTCTGTCCGTAGCCGGCCAAATATGTGGCAAACAGTGATATACTATTACTCAGACTGATAATACCACGGAAACGAGGCTAAAAAATACGGCGTTCACAAGGCGACGTTCATAAGAGCACAAACGCACAGCACAGCACGGTTGCGAAACAGCATGGCATTACACGAAGACAACACGAGCCATATGGATAGGTAGGATACGGGTATTGGGTGTTATCCTGGTCCGACCTAATGATTGATCCTGAGTACAATAGATGAGAAAAACAAATAGCGCTCATACCTTGGGGATGTCATGGTGCTCGCTAAGTAACTCCAACTTGGTATTGAAGTCGTTTACGCGGTCCTTGTGCGTCGTGTTGGCCAATTTCGCCACCTTGGAAGCCAGCTGCAGATACGAAGATAATTATATGACCACGAGTCAATTTGAATGCCAGAACGTACCCTCCTCCTCTGCACATCCTCGAAACGTTTCTCAGCGGCAGTCTTCCTATCGCTGCTCCCTATCGCAGGCGAGTTCCTGCTGCTCTCTGAAGGGGATCCCGTCTTTGCCTCCTCCAACAGTGACTCCAAGCCCTCCGAGAGATCCTTCTCAGCTACCCGACCCTTGTCTTTAGACTTCGACTTGGAAGACTTCTTCCTAGGTAAAATGAGAATTAATCGACAAGAAATTGTCAAGATGCTCACTTCTTCACAACGCCGCCGTCTGCGACTCCGCCCTTCAGCTTGAGCGAGCCGCCAGGGCGAAAATCATAGTCGGACATCGGGGTCGTGCACGTTGATCATGGACAAGATGCTGCGTGTCACGAGTGACTCCGACGCGGGTACCATACGTGACGGCGAAGTCACAACGTCACGATGCGCGTTTGACGTACAGCGGCCGAGCTCGCGCGCTGCGTCTTGCACTTCGCCGACAGTCTCCATAGCCATCCGGCTGGTTCTCTGTTCATCAAGCCTGACAATTTTGTAGCTCAAGGTTTACGACTAGGTCATGGCTGTTCTTTCAACTGCACCCTTGCAGTTTGTCGCTTCGATTCCTCCCGCAACCCGAGCCTTTACTGCGGCAACTATCGTATGCTCGTTGCTCTACTACGTTTTGACATGGACGAACGACGATGACTTCTCCGCGCCATATCTCGTCCTCATCCCCGGCTCGAGTATTTTCTACCCATGGACATTCCTCACATCCGCTCTGGTAGAGACAACAATTTTCGAAGTAAGTCTTCTCGGCCGTTGGTCCAAATCTCACGACTGACTTACTCTCAGCTGTTATTCACGCTGCTAGTCATCCCAGCGTCACTCAGATATCTAGAAAGACTGTGGGGCACCGTCGAGACAATCAAGTTCATTGCCGTCACCATCACAGTATCCAATATTATTGCGTTCGGGCTGAACTGGCTGGAATTCCTTGTGCTGAGATATCCCGTATTCCTGTGAGTATCTAATAACTGTGACTCTGACATCTACCCACATCCGTTCTCAGTTATGGGCAGCAATACCATGGACAAATGGCATTGCAGATAGGTGTTCTGGTTGGCTTTACGCAGCTCATACCTGAGCATCAAGTACAACTGTTCGGTGTCCTGAAAGCCCGAGTGAAGGCTAGTGCTGTCATGATTTGTGCTTTTGACTCACAACGTGACGGCGTCTGATTTCGTAGACCTTGCCTATGTCATATGTCACTTTCTCGACTGTGATGTGCATCATCGGCTTCCAGTGCCCGTACATCGTGATACAGTTTGGCTGGCTCGTTTCCTACCTATGGTTGCGCTTCTACAAGAAGAATATTGGCGAGATCGGAGGTCCAACATACGGGGATAAAAGCGAAACTTTCGCATTCGTCAGCTGGTTCCCACCATTCATCCAGTATGTGTTGTCACATCTTACTCCTACCTCATTTTCATTGTGGCATTCTTCGCGCACTCAGTTATCCTATCACCCTTCTCGCAAATACAGCACACACTCTAGCGACCAAGTTCCACTTAATTCCTTCGTCGGGGTCTGATCTGGAGTCGGGAGGGTATAGCCAACTTCCAGGAGGGGCGCGAGCTGAAGCAGAAAGAAGACGGTGAGTTGTCAAGCTTCTTTCAGTGAATTTCCCCTAATGGTGCATACTATTCCTCTTAGTGCGATGGCCTTGAAGGCCCTGGATCAGCGATTAGCGAATGGAGCTGCGTCACCCACGCCGCCGCGCAGTGCTAATGGCGCTGGACCGCCGTCACGACCACCTCCTGTTGCCAATGCCGATACGGCTACGTCCAAGAAACCTGCTTCAGAGTCGGATGTTACCGACGTCGAGGAATCATCAAGAAAGCAGGACGAGGACAGTCGGTGACGTGTAGACCATGATTCTGCGAACTCCTCTTACTCCAGTCCTTCATGCCGTTAGTCTCACCTAGTACTTTAATTGTACAGCGCCTGCGCGTCGCGGTGTCGGGAAGATCACCATTCACGTGATGTAATGAATATCCTCTGTGACTGTGTCACGTTAAAGTCCTTGTGCGCTGCAGGAGCCATCTGCATCTCCACTGGTATTTCGAACAAGCGTGTTCGTTGCATGCATTGACACTCGGCATGGCGAATCATGATTATTTCGAGTTTTGGAGCTGAAGTGTGAGCGTCGCGGCCATGACCTGCTATGATTTGTAAGCAAATTAATGTAACGCTGCCACGTGGACGCATTATTGCTCTACGGCACTCAGGGCGGCGGCGAGTTGGCCAGACACAACATGGCTCGCCGGCCCTCTACAGTGTCGATGAGTTCTCTGGCTTCTTCTACGTTGTCACCCAAGCCGGCACACTCTGTTGCATCCCCAGAGACGACATCCAATGGTGCCAGGTCCACAGTGTGGCTTCCGCCCCGATCGGTGTCACTATCCTCGAAACTGGACACTATTGTTGCTCAGAATGGGTTCTCGAACGTCTTGGAGCCAGATGAGCTTTTCATCAAGTACACCGTATCGGAGGTGAAGGCGGTTCAGCGTCGTCTAAGGTATTGTGTGAAGCATTCGTGTCTGCCCGTGTGCTGAATTGTGTATCACGTCAAAAATTAGAACTGATGCCGACGCGAAACAAGAGGAACTTCGCCTCATGGTTGGGTGCGTGAAGAATGCGAACTTTCCACTGTTCTTGCTAAATTGTACCATGAAAGCGCAGGGAACGGTACCGCGACCTACTGCAGGCGTCGACATCCATTATATCTATAGCCCAATCCTCAAACCATGTTCTGGAAGCCTTGGAAGAAATGCGAAATGTTGTTGGGTCTACGGATCTCCCTCGTACACCAAAACGCTCCGTGGTTGGACAAGAAGGTCTGCATTCTCTACCATGCGTAGTCAGTACTCTTCATAGTTAGCAACAGACAAGCACCTGCATGCACTGCAATCGCTCTCGGCTCACATGAAACTCCTCTTGGATGCACCGGAACATCTTTGGCGCCTCATGGAGCGACGGATGTACCTGCACGCTGCATGGCTGTTCCTGCTGTCGCGTGTAGTGCATCGCGTCTTGACACGGGATGATGAAGGAGATGAGGACGGGTGGCAGACATATGGCATCGAAGTATCTGTATGTCTATGGTGTTGGTTTGAGTGCTCTCAGCTCACATTATTCCAGGAACAAATGCCACTGGTACAGCGTCAGTGGGACACGGTTTCGCAGTTCCGTTCGCAAATCATCCATAAAGCAACCATTTCCCTACGGGAATACGCATGTTCATCAGGGGTATTTGCTACGCCTTTCACCACTATGTTGTTTACTGATCCATGTTAACCAGGAAATTTGTGCCACTCTCCTCACGCTCCATTTGCTTGAGTCCCGGCCCCTTCCGGAGACTCTCTCGATTTTCCTCGCCCAGAGATCCAAGGCATTGTCCATTCTACTATCGCGCACACAGGAGCGCGTTGCCAACGGCCACGCTTCTGAGCCATCTGTCCGAAGGAACAAAACAACCAATCGTGTTCGCAGGGCCCTAGTTCGCGAAACCAGGGAAAATTGGAGGCGGTCCTAGATGTAGTGTCAAGAACTATGGGCACGGCACGGGTGATCTTCTCGGACCAAGCTGCGTCGGATAACGTCTGTACGATGCGACGGGCCTTGCAGTACATTCAAACGGCGCAGGAGTCTACTGCGAGCTCTCTGCCAGCCGAGCTCCGGTTGACAACCCAGACGCTACTCACTAGTCTCCCCTCCTCTACTCACTTTCTTCTCCTACCTCTTAGCATTCGATCGTACAAGCCGTATGTCGACAGTGCATCGCTTACGTCCTCCATCCCACAACCACAACTTGATAAAAAACTTGACGGCTGGTTCCGGAAAGCCTCGGAAGACGTTCGGCGTACCATGGAAAAGTGGTTCTCAAGCCTCGAGAATATCCGAGAGGTGTGGGATGTCCGCATGGCCATCTGCGCTTGGCTAGGAGCCGTCGACGGCCTAGAGACACATGAGAAGGCACACATCAAGTCTGTCGTGGACGATGTTGCTCAGCGACAGGTTCATGTTGTGTGGAAGTCCGCACTGGCCCTTGCGGAGGCCACATTCCGTGAACACCTTGCTGTCGCTGTCAATGCTTTCAAGGAGGATTCGGAAAGCGTCTTGTTGGTATGTATACTTACCTTGCGGTCCAGTCGAACATTTGGTTCTCACCTTCTTGTGTCTCAGATGCGCGCCCTGTGGAGTACCTATTTCAGGCGCCTCCCACCCCGTCCATGTTTCAGGCTAGCTTGAATTCATCTCTGGCGGTCGTCTCCTTTCAGAAATACAAGTCAGCCCTGCAGCGTCAAGTTGCCGGGCGGACACCACTTCTGGACGACGTCTTGAATTCTGCTGAGCGGCATGCGCAAGATCTCCAAGAGGATCTAGAGGCCATGCAAGGAGACGATGACGATAGTCGGTATGCATCGCACCGTGTGTCCTATCTGTATGATTGACAACTTCTTCGATCTCGTATAGGACATTGATCGCGCGGCTAGTAGCAAGTTATCGACCGAACGCTGAATCACTAGCCACAGAAGTTGCGAATGCTCTCCGAACTACTGCCAGTGATATCGTGGATGATTCGGGTTGGTTGCGTTTCCATGTCATGTTGACAACTTGTTCACGTCTGCTTGCAGAATCATCGATGCGGTCGTTGATCTTCATAGGACGGATAGCAGACGAGCTCTCTACATCTTCCCAGTTCGTGACACGCTTAGGTTGTGATCCGTCCGCGACCCATGGTCAGATCATTTCAAAATTTCTCGTGTCGATTTATATACTGACTCGTTGGACGCAGACTTCCAGAGTAACATGGCTGCATTACACAGCCTTACGATTGAACGTTGGCGGGAGCATGTCATACGTCACATTATGCAAGGCAGTTGGTATGTTAACACTCAGAGAGCTGCGCAGGCGCAGAAAGGTGAATAGTTCTCTGTGCAGATCATGGGAAATTATAATTGATTGCTCCTCATAGACGATCATAGCATGCCGACAAGACCATCGGCTAGGTTGATGCAGGCTCTGCTCTCGCTGTCTTCCTCGATACAGCAGCTGGGGATAGCAGTGTCTTCGTTACGTCAACGGCATCTTGTTGGCGGCACGCTGCAGAGGTTTGTGTCTCAGATCCTTGAGCGTCTTGCCGACGCAGAAGTCCCATTGCCACAACAAGACTGGCAAGAACTCTGCGACCTGGACTTCTTGCGGGTCATCGCCGGCATGTGGGATTCCGAGTGCGAAGATGTTGCGCGCCGCTTGGATGGGCGAATAGCGCAAAAGTGGGAGAAGGTATTACTTTCGTCTATTCTGGAGTCGCCACCAAGAAGCTTATTTATGTTATCTGACAGTTGCGTGCACAAGGCACGGGCACGACGTCACAACAGAATTTAGAAAGTGCTTTGCAAGACCACCTTTCCAGAACGCAAACTCTCCTCGCACCTCTCCTCCCTTTACCGACATCACCCACCACATCAACGCGCAAAACCAAGACGGAGAAGTCGACCAGCCTGCTCCATCACGGACTGCCTATGGTAGAACAACAGTTCCAGCCCGCTGTAGAACTCGTGAAACCGTCACCGCGGTTTGGGCTGCTCCTGGTCGGGAGTACAGCGGTGCGGTGACTGGAAAATATTATTATTTCTCCCGAGACTTATAACGCAGGTGCTCCGGTGTTGCCCATGCCGACAGTCTGACCGCTATCAACGCGAATAAGCACAGTACCAAGTATTACCCTTGCATGGATGGTTGCGCAGTCCTCTGGCGTAACAGTGAGTCATATTGTGTCGTGGGTTGTCGTGCCGTCGAAGAGTTCTCGTTGGGACGAAAACAACCAGCGTGTACTGGACGTAGTACTTGATCGAACGTGTGAGGCTATGCAAGCGGTGCAGAGGCCGCTATGATTGTGCGCGTATCTATATATTGCGACTGGGTATCTGCGCGACTGTCAAAGTGCCGCTTCGATCTAGGAACATGATAAAACGGCGCCCATGTCTCGAGCTCTCGCCGACCACAACCCCCGTCCTCAGCGCTCTCCCCGCTCTTACTACGGTCGAGGCCACTGGTGGTCTTCGCGCTATTGCAGCTCGCTGGTCGACTTGTACCATACGCTGGCCGTTGGAACGGTTGCGGCGCCGAGTACTGGCTTACCGGCTATATGGACCGTCAGTGCATCTCAGCGAGAAATGTGATCGGCCTACACTGACTAGCATTGCAGACGAGTTCCCCAACCTGCGGAGCTTGACTCCGGTGTATTTTGCTTTGCATCTCGTCGGTGGGCATATCGGATTGCCCTTCCTTGTCTGCACCTTCCTTGTATCGAAGAGTATTCACCGTCATCCGACCATCATCAATTTCTGTATAACATGGATTATATATTCAATCATATATTGCCTGTTGTGAGTGAATCGGACAATGTGGTCATTGATAGAACTCAGTGCGTGGATTATACAGAGTCTACGGAGGCAATAATTACCATCCGACTGCGTGGGGCAAACTATGTCTGACTCAGGCCTCGATGATTTACGGCGCCCCACCAATGTAAGTGATGTTGCTGATAGAGAGGGACGCGAGCTCATAGAAACGTCAGGGCCGTTGTCGCTGGTTTAGAAGTAGTCATGGAGGTCAAAATCTCGTATGACGGTTGTCTCTAAAACATACTGACCAGAAGTCAATACAGGTCTGGTTTACAGTCTACACAACCTGGCGATGGCCTTGGTTTTCTGGACTTCCTCCCATGGTTCAGGTTGCATTAGTAGGAATTCGACATACCTCCCTTGAAATTCTCTGATTCTTGCTCGCTAGGTAGTCTCACCTCCTTACTTCGTATTTCTTGCGTTCTCCATATTTGCGGCTGTCGTACGTCACATCTCGAACTCACTCGCACCGTTGAATTTATTTTCTGCTAGTTGGCAAGCGCCAATCCTGCTTCAGTCAGCGCAGACAATGGTATATATTGTTCGATCCAGGTGGACCATATGTGAGGACAGTTTATCTCACACTGAATGGTACTGCCTAACCTCCCCTCACAGAGGACGTTTCGTCGTTCCCGCTTTTTGCGGCACTGTCTTGATGGTAATCCTATCATTTGAAGGTAAAACTCTTGAAGTAATTACTTCCAGCTCACGAGATTTATAATTACGTGGCTTCAGTGACTATCATACTTGGGCTATACCGAGACCGGAGAAGGCTTCATGAACTTTGCCCTCTCGCAGAGACCAAAGGACTGTCGATATCGCCGTGGCTGCGTGTGCGTGTTGTCTGGTCTATTGTCGTTGTCTTACATACTGATTATTATGGTCGGACTAATAGGCCGCAATTTTCCTTCTCTATTCGTGGACGACACTCGGGTTCGTGAACACTTGATCATAGGTTTGATCAAACATTGACCAGCGAGCATTATAGAGCATGCATCTCGTATCTCACGAACGTGGTGAACCCATTCCCGTACATGAGTCAGGCTGCGTGTACGTGGCAGTCAGGTTTACAGCGATGCTGCAGTCATTTAAACGCAAGCCTTACAGTGCCTTTCGGTGCGCTGCTCGTCTTCGGTATCCAAAAAGTAAGCATAGAGACATCCCATCGGTTTGTATCTGACCTGCGATGTAGGACGTGATTGGTATCTGGTGTTCCTGGATGCAATCAGACCCAGAATGCATTCCTAAGAGAGTCCAATCTACGGCATCACCGAACATTGCATTACCTTCAAGCAGAATGCATCAACCTAGCCCGGCATCGTCGTCTAGTGACATCACAGACATGGAGACCCACATCGCAGCAGTGGCATAATGGAGGCTTCGACATTTCCTCGCTGGGCCACGTCTACGGTCGCTCCAAGGCCTGGCGCAAGTCGCCTTAAATGGCTTGCGCTCCAGGAACAGAGTAGACCAGCTTGGCAAGTTATCGGCATGGGTAGTTGATTACCACACGGGTCGTGAGCGCTAGTGCGAATATCATCACCGGTCGATCCAATGGACCACCCAGAGCTGCTCGAGATTACTGCCTACTGCCAGGAATGCTTTACTCACGCAGATCATAACGCGCAGAATATGATAAAGTAGTCCTCCGTATGTACACACCAATGCCATGAGCGTAGCAGCAACTATGCACCTCCCCTGTTCCAGCTGTGAGCGACTGTATTTCAGAGACGCAAACAAGCATACGCACACAAGGATATTGTTGCTACAGAAACATTAGAAAACATGCGTCCATGAATGAAAGGATAACTTACATCGGGATGTGGATGAGCTTCACGAAATAACCAATGAAGCCCATGACTGCAAAGCCAACGGCGACAGCCTTGCAGATTTGCACGAACTCTGGACGACATAGTTCAGTATACCTTCCCCGCAGTTCAAACCTACCGCACCAACCTTTCTGTGAGGGCTTTGTGCACCGTGTCAAAAACTTGATACGTGGACGGTTAGCGTCCAGTCATTACGACAGTGTGGAAGATAGCCTACCTGGTTCCCATCCTTGATGAATTGCTGTGGGATCTCAATGAACTCCTTGATTTTTTCGGACATTGTGGGGACGGAGGATGATATGAATGAGAGGATGTGCTGAGAGATGCTACGTGTAAGTTAGAGGTGAAGAGAGGCGCGAATATCCGGTCGAGCTGGGTCACGAGATCCTGTTGCCGATCTTCTTCACGCAATACCTCGAGGACCATCCGAGTCTCAGCAAGAGAGCTGCGGGTTGCTTCGGACGAGGTGTGCAGTCTGTCCTCTCCCTGAACAGTTTTTCATACAGAATATACACAATGCAGGGCCCGTATGAATGTTCCAGAGGAGTTTCATTAAAGCCAGACGTTCGGTGGGCCACTGCCGTCTCTCGACACCATCCATCCAGGTCTCTTCCGCGCGACGAAACACTCTATGTTTCGACCCTCATATCCTTGTCAGACCATTATCGTCATCCCCCCCTTCCGCGCCACGAGCTCAGTCTTCTGACGATGATTCGTCCTCGGCGACAGACCCGCACGCTGCTTTCCAATCGTCCGTTTCTGCCAAGCGTGCAGACGGCATCCACGCGTCATACCCCGCCCTTCTACAAGTCTCTAAGAGTTTACAGGCGTCCCCAACCATCAGGGCCGAACTGGTTGGAGCTTTGCAAGTCCTCGCGGTGTCGACGCGTTTAGAGGACAGCGATCTCGCGGATCGCATACTGGCCGACTTGCCACTTTATGGCATGTGCACGGATTCTTCCATTCACGACGATATTCTCGATGCTATACTGGACAGCGGCGACACCCAAGCCGCGTACAACTGGGTGCGTCGCATACGGCTGAGGCCCGGCAAGTGCATGGCCACGTCGAAACAATGGCATACGTTGCTGAACAGCTGTGGTATGCGGCGGGACGTTTCCCTGGCCAAGGCCACCATCAAGTGGATGAGTGTGCTTGGTGTTCAGCCCACGCATGACACGTTCACGCTATTCTTCAGAGCGCTCATCGACAGTGGATACAAGATCCCTATCGAGGTGGTTCATAGCTTCGCGGAAATCATAAAGAAACAGGCCTTACCATATCCCGAAACGCTCTCACGAATTCTATCCGACTACCATATGCACAACAGACAACCCAAGCTCGCAGAACGTGTAGAGGAGGCGTTTCGACTTGCGTATAAAACATCCGATTCACCCACGACAAACCCCAGTCACGACGTACAGTTGGGTGCAGTCGCTAAAAAAAGTGGTTACAAAGCCGCAGTGCGGCTGTACAACGACCTCAAAGCGCGGGGGTTCAATGCATCCGAGAGCACCCTACTAGCCATGCTTAACGAGACTGTGGATCCTTCCGTCCTCAGCTACCTGTCGCAGCACCTCGCCGTCACACCAGGCCCGGCTGCATGGGCCAAACTTATCAGCAATGCTGTCTACAAGAGCCTATATCAAGCTGCAGTCGCACTGTACAAATCGGCCTTATCCTCCGGCGTTCGTCCTACGAACGTCATGCTCCACCCTGTCCTTCGTGCCTTATGCGCACCGAGTTTGCACAAGCCCAGCGATGCCAACGTGGAGACCGCGATGGATTTGTATCGGGAATACCTTCGTCTGTACGACGAACACGGAAGCCCCGAGCCATCTGCAGACAACGATAGCGGAAATTCCACCCAACTTGATGCGCCCATCTACAACACTCTGCTGCGTGCTTTGACCTCGTCGTCGAACACCTCCAAGTACTTTCCCATCGCCGTATCTCTTTTGGAGGATATGCAGTCCCGCCAGGTTCAAATGGACAAGATGACCACCACTTCTGTCGTAGTGATGCTCATGCGGTCCTCTTCGAATTTCGACGAAGCCTTTCATGCTTACAAGCTTATTCGTCAAATGAAGGACACGGTGCTTGACCAGGAGGGATATGTCGTCGTCCTCAGCGCGTTCTGCAAGGTCTCCTCCAGCGACGGAACCCCTCCTCCTGCGCGGCTCTACTTCAACATTGTCAAGGACATGCGCGCCGCAGGCTATTCCATTTCGTCCAAGGTCTATACCATTATTCTCCAACAGTTGTACTTGCTAGCAGAGCAGCTCTCTCCCTCCTTTCCCTCCGACGACCTCTCTCGGCTGGTGAATAGCATACGACGAGTCCATCAATTGCTACTTGTCGATGCGTCATTGACGCCGGATACTGCGTTGTGGAACCAGCTCATGAATACGTACCAGCGAGCGGGCTGCTTGTCGGACGCATTCCGAATTTGGGAGTCGCTGTATCGCTCTCGTCTCTGCGACAACATCAGCGTGAGCATCATCCTGGATGCATGCTCCCACGCACAGGAGTGGGGCACAATCCAGCGCATATATACGGACCTGCTCGAGTCGGGCTTCCCTTTGAATCTGCGCAACTGGAACAATTGGCTCGAATGCCTGTGCAGGTTGGGCAGGCTCGACGACGCGGTTAAAACTGCATGCCTGGAGATGAAGGAGCGCGGTGTGGAGCCGGACGAGTCTAGCGTGCAGATCATTCTGAAGTTCAGTATTCGGACGAACCAACAGACGGAGGTGCGCGGGCGTATCAAGCAGTATTTGCCGAAGCTATGGAGTAAGATGGCGGCGAGCGGTTTGATATGACCCGAGTACTGCGGTATGTAGTAGTGCGTATAATACAAGTGACGCGTATGGTTGAACAGTGCGCTGTAGTGGGCTGAACCCTCTGAGAGAATGGAAGATCCGAATAATGTATGTTGCAACAAAGTCTAATGGGTAGTTATGCAGCTAATTCCTCCACCGAAGGACAATCACACTGAGAAGAAAGAAATTAGTGACCGCATACGTCACCTGCCAGATGAACAGCACTTACAATGAGGTTCAAGTCGCCATAAGCTACAAACAACAGGTCAGCTCTGCACGGATGTATGCAAGCATCCGACACACCATCATCGATTCTCGACACTGTCGGCCAAAACTTCTTCTCAACCAGCCATGGCACTGGGAAAGCCGCGGTATGACGAGAATATGGGCTAGACGATCCGCATTAGATCTGGTCACTAATCTCAGGCGTGCGAGCGGCTCACCGGTTCCAGTCTTCCTCAGAAAGCGCAATGACAGATAGAGGATGCGGCGCATTCTTCAGGACATTATTATCCTTGGGCTGTTTACCTGTCATCACGTCTTCCGCCTCTTGACGGATTTGGATCATGGCGTCGCAAAATCTAACCAACGCAAGTATGTCAACCAAGGATGTTCCCTGACTTAAATTGCCTAGGCTGACCTGTCAATCTCCTCCAGCGTCTCTGACTCAGTGGGTTCGATCAGCATGCAGGTAGAGATGGGCCATGAGCATGTGGGAGGATGGAAGCCGTAGTCCTTATCAAGTCAATGTCAATGTCAACCGTCAACCGTGGCGACTGATGGAATCATGCATACCTGCAAACGCTTCGCGAAGTCAGTCACCTTCAAACCAGCAGCCTTGTCAAACTCCGCAAGATCAATCAACAGCTCATGAGCGACACGGCCGTTCCCATTTTTGTAGCGTAGATTATAGTATCCCGACAAACGATGCGCCATGTAGTTCGCATTAAGGAGGGCGACTTTCGAAGACTGAGAGAGCCCATCACCTCCGAGCATCTTGATGTATGCCCAGGAGATGAGAAGGATCGATGCACTCCCATATTGAGCGGCGGCAACGGCATGAATGGCCTGATCTCCGCCAGTGGGGACGACGGGATGTGTCGGTAGGAATGGCGCGAGGTGCTTTGCCACACATATAGGTCTGTTGCCCTTCGTGTCAGTAAACTCACACTAGAGTGGAGAGCATGCGTACCCAACACCAGGACCTCCTCCACCATGAGGGCTACATCCATATGCGTTAGTTTCGCAAAGCGTGAATGTCACACCGGACTCACATGGCGAATGTCTTGTGTAGGTTCATATGGCAGACGTCACCCCCGCAAGTAGCCGGATTCGTCAACCCGATTTGAGCGTTCAAATTGGCTCCTATGAGGTAGTGAGTAATTGCCAAGCTTGATGAATGCACAACATACCGTCGAGATAGACTTGTCCGCCATTAGCGTGAATAATGTCACAAGCCTGCAATATGATCAGGGAAGACCACCAAGATCAAGACAGTTATGCTCACATTTCGAACGCCATCTTCGAACACGCCGAAAGTCGAGGGATAGGTGATCTAAACCCAAGCTCAGCGGAAAGCATGGCATGTGCACCAGCGCTCCTCACCATAAAAGCAGCGAGCTGGTCCTTGTGCTTTTCTGCCTTGTCCTTAAGATCTGCTAGGTCCAGATTGCCATCCGCGTGGGTTTTGACAGGTACGACCTTCAATCCAGCCATCACAGCCGACTAACCAGAACATGAACTTTGATTAGGCAGATGACATATCATGATCTTACCGCAGGATTTGTTCCGTGAGCGCTGACGGGGATAAGACATATATTCCTGTGCGCCTCACCGCGAGCTTCGTGATATGCCCGGATGACGGAGAGGCCGGCGTATTCACCCGCAGCGCCTGAGTTGGGCTGCAAGGAGCAGGCGTGGAAGCCAGTGATCTTGCACAGGTCTGACTCGAGTTCCTGTTACAACCACATTAGCATATCATGCAAAATGTAGGACACCTCTGTTCCCACCTTGATGACCTGCAGGTAGCCCTGTACCTGGTCCACGGGCACGAAGGGATGCACACCACTGAATTCCGACCATGTAATCGGCATCATACTGCTAGTGCTGTTCAATTTCATCGTGCAGCTACCAAGTGGGATCATGGCGTGCACGAGACCCAAATCCTTGGACTGGAGGTGATAGATATATCGAAGCATCTCCGTCTCGGAATGGTGCGCGTTGAACACTGGGTGGGGAAGGAATTGTGATGTGCGCTGTAGCGCCCGAGGAACAGCGAGTGATTGGGCAGGCACGAGGTCGGAAAGGGAAACCGTTGATGCTGAGGCAGCGGCTGCGAAGATATTGATCAGGTTCACGAGATCCTCCGCTCCAGTGCTCTCATCCAGGGTAACGCCAATATGCGTGCTATCCACCCTACGCAAGTTAATGCTCGCCGCTGAGGCGGCCGCGTGTACAACCTCTGCGTCCTTGGCGGCACCGGTGACATCGAATGTAAGCGTGTCGAAAAAGTCTCCGTTGATCGCTTTGTAACCGTAACTTTCCACCGAAGCCTTGAGGACCTGTGTGAGCGCATGGACCTTCTGCGCGATACGCCGCAAGCCATCGGGACCGTGATAAACCGCATACATGGCCGCCATATTCGCGAGGAGAGCCTGACTAGTACAGATATTGCTAGTTGCTTTCTCGCGACGAATGTGCTGTTCCCGAGCTTAACGACCGTGTCATGTAAGTCAGTAATAGTCCATAAAATTCAAAATTGATGCAAATACGCACTTTGCAACGCTAGGCGATAGGCCGGTTTGCCGTACATATCCTTGCTTCTGCCAATGAGCCTTCCTGGCATCTTACGCTTGAGCTTGTCCGTACACGCGAAGAACGCGCCGTGAGGGCCTCCATAACCGGCAGGGACACCAAAACGAGCAGAATTACCGAGCACAATGTCGGCACCCCACTCGCCCGGCGGCTTGAGCATAGTCAACGCGAGGAGGTCGCTTGCGCAAACGAGAAGTGCGCCCGCCTCGTGTACTGAATCCGCGACGCTACCGAAGTCCTTGATACTGCCGTTGACGTCCGGGTACTGCACCAATACGCCGCAAAGGTTCGAACGAAGGGCTTCATCGGCCAAGTCTGAGGAGGCGTCACCGACGACCAGGTGGATGCCGAAACCTTTTGCTCGTGTCCGAAGCACCGCGAGTGTCTGAGGGAGAACACCCTTGTCCACGAAGAATGTATGTTTCTTCTGGCCTGCGTTCACGAATGCCATCACCATGCCTTCTGCCGCTGCCGTAGCCTCGTCTAGAAGCGAGGCATTGGCAATATCCATGGACGTCAACGACATGATCATGGTCTGATAGTTGACGAGAGACTCCAGACGCCCTAACACGATCAATGTAAACGTCAATTTTCTTGCGCTCATAAGCATTGTCTAGAGGAACTTACCTTGAGCAATCTCAGGCTGATAAGGCGTATACGGAGTGTACCAGGCAGGGCTTTCCAATACCTGACACATACTCAGAACACAGACGAACTGAAGACGAGAAAGAAACATACATTGCGCAGAATAACCGGTGGTACTACCGCATTGTGGTATCCCATCCCGATGTAGCTCTTGAACGGCTTGTTGGCGCGTCCGAGGTCCCTCCCTCTCCGGTACAACTCGGACTCGCTGAGAGAAGGGATGGACTCATTGCTCACAGCCGATGATGCCACCCTGATCTGGGAGGGTACTGTCGCCGCTATGAACGCGTCCATGGACTCATATCCCAACTGAGAGAGCATATGCGAAGTTTCGTGGTCGTCTGGCCCGACATGTCGGTCAACAAACGTGTCCAACGACGCGAACAGAGACGAGGGTGTCTGAGCGGTCGCGAGACCCCGGATGGCAGACCTCCGGTGGAAAGCAGGACGAGGCAAGACAAGAGCGCGACCCAACACAAGAGAGACCTGCGACACGCTGCGAAGAGCCGCCATTGGCGGTGGGCACCGTGTTTGCCAGGGACGAGGTGCGGAAGGAGAAACTGGATCATTGGACGAGGAGATATAGGGATCGTGTATTCACCGAGCCATTCACCGAGTAACAAGAATTGCTTATCGTCCTACTCGCTGTCCAGCCTTCAAAATCACCGTCCGGCGGATACCCCGCAATCGGGCGCTCCGTTGCATTTAGCGTTTCGCCCGCAACTCTAAAGCCAAGGTAAATCACTCTTCAGTTGTCGTAGAACGGTTGACACTGAGAAGATAGTTAGGCAAGTGGACCATAAGCGTTGAAATATGGGTCTTCGGGCGTTCTCAGGCTCGAGTTCTCGCCTGAAAGTGAACGACACACGATCGCAAGCCACCACATAGACGATGAAAAAGTTTTTTCAGCTGACTCGGTTCCGTCGTTCTTTGGCTCGGGTCGAGACTCGGAGTACTGCATAGCTAGGCAAACGTAACGACTGACTGAGAACATGACTGAAGAAATACAAATGTCAGTTAGGATAGACCTTTGTACTCTTGTTGTTACACGTCCGAGCCCAAGACTCGTCACTGTGCTCCGTACAGTCGTCCTTATATGCGCCTTTCCAAAATTCCTCTGACATGAAATCTTCGCCGAGGATCTGTGGACAATTTAAAGTAACACTACAGAGATGTGTGTGCATACCTCGCAGCGCGCAATTTATGGCTGTTCTAGACGTCCAGGATGCTTTCACTGACCGCTCGGATGAATGAAGGCCGTGATGTACTCCCTAATCTATGTGGAGAATCAAACGATCCCCGTCGTGTTTGAGCATCAATGGTGGGTTGTGCTGCACAGCGTCCCTGGTTGATTAAAGGAGGGAAAATTGAGTTAACGAAAGCAACCCGAGGCGTGCCACGTGGAGACCTACGTATATGATTCAGTAGTTGGCCAATTACACTTGCATCAAGGGTAAAGTTCCTGTAGTAAAGCCGACTCACCGAGCAGATGACACGATATCAGTCGGGCTTCGACGTGATCCAGCAGCGTGGTGCGGTCGCAGGATTAAGAAGCGGTCGCAGGATTAAGAAGTGGTACAAGGCGATCAGCCTCGTCCGAAGACTCCTGGACAACGGTATCCGACATGTGGACGTTGGCGTCATCACACTTTAGTTATGCCAATATTACCTCGAAGGATAGGATTTTCGTCGTTTGAGCACGAAGCAAGATGTGTGACCGTCTAGATACAGCGTTAGCATACATGTTTCGAGAAGTGACACATTAGACATACGGACCGTTGTCGAGGAGGGATAGTTGAGTGTCATTTATGGGGGAAGCTAGCTTAATAGCGTATGGCGAGACATTATAGCAGTGAGTATACTGAACAATGTACATCTCACTGAGATCTTTGCCTAGTCTCGCTTGACACGCTCGATGTCCCTAAGACAAGGACAGTCCCATAGATTATGCCTCCGCATGGTGGAGCTTTGTTCTGTGTTGGAGAAAGCAAATGAAATTTCTCAGTTGATCTCTGCTGAATGGAAGGGAAAATGAGTCTATCAGTGGGCTGCACTTTGCCGGATCCTGTGGTGAGTCGGGGGCTCGAGACCAGCGGCGTGAAGAGAGGCGAGGTATACTCCTACCCCTGCTGTCTATCGTTGAACGATAACAGGGAGGGCCTTCGAGGCACCGACTTCTCAGGCTGGTGCCATCGAGGGCTTCCTGCAGGGGAACCCTTACCAGCACCGAATCATGATATTCCGCTGCTCGAACTGGAGAGGAGTTGGATGTACGTGCAAGTAGACCAGACGCACAATACAAGAGCTGAGTAAACCAAGCTTGTCAAGGAATTCAATTACGGCTTCGAATCTCACCGTTAACGGTTCACGCTCACAGACACCCGCCCTCATATAGCAACGCTTGGTTACTGTGGCTCTTGAATAGAATCAGACGCAACCTGTGATGCATGTGATGCATCGGACCCTTGTGGTTGGTTGTCTATTGGGAGACCGATACGCCGTTATAAGGGCAATTTGTCACTGTGGACCGCATTTATCAGTTCGATGTGACTCCAGTGTATACAACGAGGACTGAACTTACTTTAGTATCAACAAAAGAGACTCGAGCGCTCAGGATGCACATCCAAAAACACGTGATCCCGTTGTTTGTTGGAACCGTTCCAAACTTCCAATTCGGGAATGTGCATGGGTTGAACGTTGATCGTGATATTCTACTGTCATGCAGAGCCCAGCTGCATATGTGCGATGAACACAAATTCGAAAGCACTATCCTCACCACTTGTGTACGTATACTGGCACAGGACGTTACACAACTGATATACTTACGCGCAGTGCAAGGTGCGCGTCTCCCGGAAGCCGTGCCGCTCATGAGCTATTTCGACTCCAGCGCGTCACGGTCGACTCGGACGGAGGCAAGCGCTCTCGATGAATGGAAGTGTGCGGTCCCTGGAATATTGCAAGCCATTCTCGCGGCGTATCTTGTCCGCCATGCCCAATTTAGGCTCGAGCAAGCACCGCATCGTTCCCAAAACCCGCCGCTGACAGAACTACTCAGTAAGTATATAGGCGCGAAAATCGAAGCAGCGCCTCTAATCGCGCCGTTCTTTTCCTCGACAGTTCTTTCACGAGGTCTCATGCACATGTGTCCTGAAGTTCTGCTGTGCCATGGACGTCCGGAGGGTATAAAGCACTCCCTTCTCATCGCGCTATTGCATTCTCGGCCCCACATTCGAATCCTCAGCCAACATGTCGATCCCCTCTCAGGTCAGCTCTGCCCACGTTCAGGAAGCTACCGCCTCCAGCATGAGCTCGAGTAGCTCTGGAGAAACTCTCTTCGAGTTTTCAAAGACGGACACGAACCACCCGCAGCTGCGCGAGGCCGTCGACGCCGGAGCGCCCTTCCATGACGTTATCCCCCCAGACCACGCTGCGCGCACGCTCGTACTGTGTTTCGACGGCACGGGCGATCAGTTCGACGCCGATGTGAGTATTCACGCTGTACCTATTACATTCATGCTCTGACCTGGTCGCATGCGAATCCGCTTCCTCTCCGCTTGACGGCTGTAGAACTCGAATGTCGTGCAGCTGTTCTCGATGCTCAAGAAGGGCGACCGCACTCAGCAAATGGTCTACTACCAGGTGTGTGTCCTTGTCGGAGTTGCGCGCACAACAAGTTTATCAGACTATGTACGTAGGCTGGTATCGGAACGTACACGGTACCGCAAGTTGCGACGCCTCTTATGGCCAGTCTGTCAAAGACCCTGGACATGATGATCGCGTGGAATATGGATGCGCACGTTATGGGTGAGCTGTGCACCCCGAGGAATCAAACCCCTGACTAGAATTGTATACTTGCATACTAGGTGGATACGAATTCCTGATGGAAAATTGTATGTATCTCCCTGCGTCTATTCGGCTTGGCAGTTGACAGCGGCTGCCTTTCAAATTCTAAAGACGAAGCAGGCGACAAGATCTGCATTTTCGGGTTCTCCCGTGGCGCGTACACAGCTCGGGCTCTTGCAGGCATGATCCACAAGGTAAATTATCAGAAGCGACATCCAAGCATCGCTAAGCCTCTTGACACAATTCACAGGTTGGTCTCCTGCCAGCATGCAATCACCAGCAAATACCATTTGCGTACAAAATGTTCACGCGTACAGACGAAGTGGGATGGCAGCAGTCAACTGCCTTCAAGAAGGCATTCTCAATGGACGTAGACATTGAATTCATCGGTGTCTGGTATGTAGCTATGGGAAGGACTCATGAGCACAATGATGATTGAATTGCGTGTATGCAGGGATACAGTGCGCTCCGTCGGGCTCATCCCCCGCACACTTCCCTTCACGTCTTCCAACAGCTCTATCCGCACGTTCCGGCACGCGGTCTCCCTTGACGAGCGCCGGGCCAAGTTCAAGGCGAACCACTACAACAAGCCCACCGACCCCGAACTCAAGCTGGGCACTCAGCCAGGAGACATGCCCAAGACAATCACGAAGAGCAGCCACCGGCCAACGCTGAAGCCGCGCAAGAAGAGCCAGATGGAGAGCGAGCAGGAATTCTCCCAAACCCAAGTGGTCAACTTGGAGACGGACGTGCTCGAGGTGTGGTTCGCAGGCGTCCACTGTGGTGCGCATCCTCCTCGCCACGGGCGTCCCGCGTATCGTTCGTGCTGACGCTGCGTGCTGCATCGTAGACGTGGGCGGTGGGTCCGTGCCCAACGACAGCAAGCACAACCTCGCGCGGATCCCGCTGCGCTGGATGATCCGGCAGTGCTTCCTCGCAAATACCGGGATCCGCTTCCACTCGGAGCTCCTGCGCACCATCGGACTCGACCCCACGAAGCTGCACCCTGATGTCCATATCGCGCGCCCGCCTGCGCTTCAGGCGCCAACTGACACCGCCCTTGTAGCATCTACGGACAAGCTCGTCGAGGCGCTCGCTCCTGACGGGCGGACTTTGACGGAGGAAGAAGAAGACCTCGTCGACGCGCTGTGCCCAATTTATGACATGCTGGACCTAGCGAAGTACTGGTGGGCCCTCGAGGTGATTCCGCTGGAACACCGGTACCAGAACAAAGATGGCGAGTGGAAGGCGCATACGACGTGCGTATTAACGTTTTTATACGAACACTGCCAGTCGTGCTGATGTCTTTTGAAGCGTCAATATGGGCCAAGGCCGGGTTGTCATCCCCGAGGTCGATTTGAAGATGCACAGGACTGTGAAGACGCGGATGGAGGCGATGGGGTTGCAGGGAGGACGTTACACGCCGATGGCGAAGTACACGCAGGAGCCCGTCTGGGTGGACTGAAGGTGTCGTCCTGTCTGAGTGACATGCACTCAATATATTGCTATATTATATGTTACATTTACGCCCATAAAGCTGGAGTAGCACATCTGCGTACATCTTGGCTGAATCAGCAGTATTTAATGCTTATCAGAAGGCGCTATGAAGCTAGCAAGAAAACTTCAAGTGTGAATTGATCATCCCCTAGGCAAAATATAATAGAGCGTAGTGACTAAGGTTACGAATTTATTGGATGGCACCGCCCAAGAACCTTACGTACGAGGTGGCTGAGTAAATAGACCGATCGGACGATCGAGGTGAGCAGAGCCACGTGTTGACGCGACGCGTTGTGCGCACGTGACTGACGCGGGCGCGTTGTGCGTGTGTACGCGACGCGACGCGTTGTTGTACGTTTGTACGTACGCGCATCATATGCGGCCGCATATTAATAGGGCCCCTCGCGCTCCCTCCGTTCCTTCTCCCCCTGCTCCCCAGTCCCTCCTCTGCAACATGCAGCAGCCTCCGTCTCTCTCGCGCAGCTCCTCCACGTCCAGCATCGCGTCCGATGTGAGCACCGAGCCCGACACCACCATCGTCGTCCATTCCTGGGAGGCTGGCTATAGGCGCACTCGCAAGAGGTTTTCCAACGTTCAGCTCATGAGG
Organism: Amylocystis lapponica; assembly: GCA_022376435.1. Lineage (NCBI taxonomy): Eukaryota > Fungi > Basidiomycota > Agaricomycetes > Polyporales > Postiaceae > Amylocystis > Amylocystis lapponica. The sequence continues at coordinate 34,368 of JABYQE010000133.1, forward strand.
CTCGAGCACCTCTACCACCAGACCTCTCATCCCACACGCGACCAACGGGATGCTCTGGCAAAAGAGGCTAACATGTACGTTCGCTCATTTTTAGCCTCATTGCTACCACGCTCCATCCGTTTGCACGTTACTCACGCGCGTGACGCGTCCTGCAGGGAGACACGTTCGGTGACCGTCTGGTTCCAGAACAAACGCCAGACCGAGCGACGCGTCGCCCTCAACACGTCGTCCAGCGCTCGCTCAACACGCTCCTCCCCCTTCTCCACACCCCCGGGGAATGCCATTCACCCCCACAACCGTCTCCCTCCCGCCGCATTCAGCTCCCCACAAGCCGCCTCAGGGCCCTCGCGCACATCCTCCATCGAGCGTCTGAACGGCACCGCATGGCCCCCGCGTTCAAGCTCCCTCGCGCTCGCGCGCCGCCACCCCTCCCTCGACCACATCGCGTCGCGCGCCGAGCGCCCCCACCGCACCTCGCCGCCCCCGACCCCGCGCCGCCCGCGCCGGCGCGCTCTGGGAGAGCATGCCGTCCTCGCCGCCCGCGAGCGACGCCGCGCCCGCGGACCCGCAGGCGGAGCGCGCGCTCGTCGACTTGGGCGCACGCGCGTGCGGCGGATGCGCACGCTCGAGTGGGCGTGCGCGGCCGCGCGCATGGAGGGGCGCGCGGAGGAGGCGATGAGCGAGGAGGCGCTGGTGCTGGACCTCGGCGGGGACACGGAGGACGAGGGCGAGCATGAGGCCGTCACGCCGAAGAGCAGCCTCGGGCGGAGTGCGGGGCGGCGCAGTGTGCGCGGCGGGGAGGACAAGGAGAATATGGCGATCGGTGCGGTGCTGCAGATACAGACGAAGGAGGCGGGCGCGGGGGTGCAGTCTGAGGCTGTGCATGATGAGGACGTCATGAACGCTGCCCTGGCCCTCTGTGGCCTGGGAGGGAGGTGTTGAAGCACATCATTTTAGTAAACGACATGGAAAGTCGTCGCCCTGCGTAGGCAGTGTCGCGACGACATTTATATTTGCAAGTAGGATAGCCGTATATACCTGTAGACATCGCATTACCCAATAGCATATCAAGCATGACCCCATGAGCAGCACCGAAATTCCCAGTTCTAACCATGTCAACGGATACAAGGCACCCACCCGATCTGATACAGTCTATACCCAGCCTCATCCGCACGACCCACTCCTTCATGCCGTTCTAACGTCTGCACATCCAAAATCGCCAACTCCGCCATATGTCCCACATTGCGAACAGCGGTTGCGAGCCTGCCAGATGCGGGAGGAAAGACTGCCTCGACCGTGTCGCCCATGCCCTCGTGCCGTCCCGTCGAGCGCAGGGGAATGATGAGCCACATCACCCCAGCAGGCCGCGCGAGCAGCCGCTCCACGCATGCCTTAATCCAGCGCGTGTGCTGCGCATGGTACACGACGTCCGCAGCGAGCACGACGTCGAACGCGCCCGCAAGCTCCGCCGCGTACACCGGGCGCTCCCAGTCCAGCGCGCGCACCACTGGCACCACGGGGTGCGCGTGCGCAAAGTTCGCGGCGACGTTCGCCCGCAGGTTGGCGAGCACGGACGGGTGGAAGTCCGTCGCGACGACCTGCGCGCCCGGGAGCAGCTTCGCCGCGACGATGCTGAGGAGGCCCGTGCCCGCGCCGAGCTCGAGCACCCGCGCGGTGTCGGCGAGCCCGAACGTGGTGGGCTGTGCGCAGAGGTGCTCGGCGAGGACGATGGAGCTCGCCCAGCTCTGGAGCCCGACCGAGGTATGGTCCGCGCTGTCGAGCGGCGCGTCGTTGAGCTCTGCGACGGTCTCGCCGTGGGGGGAGGCGAAGGCGAAGCGCCGCGAAAGCGCCTGCTCTTGGCCGTCGCCCGCGAAGGACGCGAGTAGGGATGCGGCGGTGTCGACAAGCGCTGCGCGCGCGTCTGATTCGTCCGAGGAGGCGCATGAGACCCATGCGTCGGAGCGTGCCATGAAGGCGGTGAGCCAGCGAATGGTGTACTCGCGCTCGAAGGGGTCGGAGCGCAGGATGTCCGGGTCGTATGCGTCATTCAATTCTGCAGTATCATCGTCGTCTTCCTCAGCAGAGGCATATCCAGAGTCGGGGACGGAAGTATCGTGGATGGGTGCTTCGTGGCATGGGGAGACACTGGGGGAGACACGTAGATCGAGCGCAGGTTAAGCAAAACTCTTGTGATCTGCTCGAGGGAACAGTCCGTCAATCGTGCAAGCACAGGAAGACTTGATGTCGGCGCCGTGTGATGAGAATGATTGCGGTCCATCATAACCTGACAACGCCTCGATGCGTAGTTCTAAAAAAATGAGCCCTGGGGAGGAAAGATATGTGCGAAGAGGAGTCTAGTCTAGAATCCGAGAGCAGGTATGCGCTACAAGCAGCCAAGGAATAGACCTTGACTGCTATTGCACAAGGACAGGCATTGCAGCGAGAAACCTGGTTTGTGATGACAGACACAGCGCACGTTCCAGTGCGGGAGGTGAGTAGACGTATCTGTCGCGGCTATCTCCGGTAGAGGCTCTTGGACAACAACCGTAAACACCATCCACTTGACTTGCCCAATCAGGCGAGGTATCTCAGGGTGCACGAGCACGATGATTTCTGTTCGCTACGAGCTGCATCCTCCTCAGGATACACCTACACCCAATCTACCAAGCTCAAAGACGCATGAGATTCCTATCATTGTCGCAGTCGAAGATCCACAAACGGTGAAAGGATATTACGAGGGTTTGAGGCAGGCGATAACACAAACCCGGAGCACGCTTGGAGAGGAGCTCACCGCGTGGAGAGATGCGGTCGGGAACACGGAACAACCAAAGGAGGGGAAGAAGTCGAAGAACGACGGCGAAGTAGACGAAGATGACGTTGAAGAGGAGTGCGTACCGCAACTAGCTCAGACACTCACATGGGCCTTTACGATTGCTGCAGGAGTTGATCGTCTGCTTTAGCACGAGCTTCACACCCGCCCACTGGAAGTAGAACAGCATGCAGGAATATACGATGATGTAACATACCACCCACGGCGACTAGTTACTACGTTTCTCCTTGCCCCGCGGCCTCTCACGCACCACCATCTTGTTGCTATTCTTCGGTCCTTTCGGGCCCGGCTTACGCGTCCGTTTGCCCTTCGTCAACCAGCCCCATATCGAACGTGGGTGCTTGTTTCCTTTTGACTTTCCACGACCTCCTCCGTGAGGGTGGTCGTTCCTGCGAACATATTAATAAGCAAGCTGGAAGCACGCAACCAGGTATATCAACTCACCTGTTCATCGCCATACCACGAACGTGGGGTCTGCGACCCAGCCACCGGCTTCTACCAGCCTTGCCCAAGTTACGGTTCTTCCACAGCGGGTTGCTGACCTTGCCAATGGTCGCCACGCAATCCTGCAGTACCTTCCGCACTTCCCCGCTTTGCAGCCGCACCTGCGTGTACCGTCCTGATTCTTCATGCGTAATCACCTGCCCAAACGTCCCCGCAGAGCGCACGAGAATCGCGCGACCCTCGGGGTCCAGCGAAATGTTGTGGATGATAGTGCCGGTGGGGATGAGACGGAGAGGGAGGACGTTTCCAGGCTTGATCGTGAGCGAGCGGAGCACGCCCAATGCGAGCGACGCAGTTGACGCACTCTGCGTCTCGCCATCTCCGTTCGAGTTCTCGAGGACCTTCCCGCGAACGTCCTTCGAGTCCACGTAGCCGGGCACCAGGCCCTCCGGTATGCCCTGCCGGAAACTCTGCACTACGTGCCCCGGGCGGAGGCCCTCGCACGCGAGAATGTAGCTCCAGACCTTGCGGCCGTCTGCGTTTGGGTCCCGATTCTTGATGAGCGCGATGTGTGCGGAGCGTCCGGGGTCGTACTCGATGCGGACGACGTCGTGTGCGCCGGGCTCGAGGCGCATGAAGTCGACGAGACGCATGCGCTGTCTGTGCCCTCCGCCACGTGAGCGCACGGTGATGTGCCCATGATTGTTCCGACCGCCCTTCTTGCGGAGGGCGACGGTGAGCAGGCGTAGTGGGCGGCCCTTGTAGAGATGTGGCGCGAGGGGGCGTTTTAGGTGGCGGATACCCGGGCTGACGGGCTTGTAGGTTTTGAAGAGGACAGTGGTGCGGGCGAGGGCGGCGTTCACTTCGGTAGGGACATGCTGGGTGGTCGCCTCTGTAGCGTACTTGCGTGCATTCGCCTGAAGCAATAGTCTCGACGACGAAGATGAAGATGAGGATGCAGCGCTGCTGAGTGAAGCAAAGCAAGAGCGCAGGAGATTAGCTCCGCATCGCGCAGAAAACATGCCACCCCGTCGTGCACAGTACTCGGTGGTCGGTGTCGTGACGGAGCGAAGTGGAAGAGCAGATGCCGCTTGTTTGGCACGTACAAACAACGCGTTTCTCCGTCTCACCAAGTCGCGACCATGGTACGTCTGCGTCCGCTCCCGCTCGCCCGCTCGTTGAAAACATGTACTCGGGAAGGCCACAATATCTACAGGAGCCTCTGAGCTCCGCGACATCACAAAAATGGAGCGGATAGGTGCGCCACAAGCCTGGCAAATGAGATGCACCTCTCACGAGTACGTCCGTCGCAGGTGCCCACTCGCACATACGTGGACTAGGTCTGGATGACCGGTTAGAGCCTCGCGAAAACTCGCAGGGGATGGTGGGACAAGCAAAAGCACGCAAGGCCGCGGGCATGATCCTCAAAATGGTGCAGGAAGGCAGGATAGCGGGGCGCGCGATGCTCTTTGCGGGACCGCCCTCGACTGGAAAGACCGCAATTGCGTTGGGTATCTATTCACTCTGAATTGAATCTACGTTTCGTCCTTTGTTGACATGGTTGTCACTCGCAGGCATGGCGCAAACACTGGGACCCGACGTCCCGTTCACAATGATTGCTGCAAGCGAGGTGTTCTCGCTCTCGATGTCAAAAACGGAGGCGCTCACTCAGGCGTTCCGGCGGAGTATTGGCATCCGCATAAAGGAGGAGACTGAGATCATCGAGGGCGAGGTGGTGGAGATGCAGATTGACCGCAGCCTTACGGGCGTAAGTCCCTTTATCTCCGTCTGCCGGTGAGAGACCAACGTCGTGTGAATGGATTCTCCAGGCCACAAAAACAGGGAAGCTTACGATCAAGACAACCGACATGGAGACTGTATACGACCTTGGTACCAAAATGATTGACGCGCTGTCCAAAGAAAAGGTCACAGCAGGGGATATCATCGCGATTGACAAGACTTCAGGGAAAGTATCAAAGCTCGGCCGTTCCTTTGCCCGATCAAGGGACTATGACGCTATGGGTGCAGACGTACGTCCTCCATCTCATCTTTCAACCGGACATTCCGCAACATGTTTCATATACAGACAAAGTTTGTACAATGTCCCGAAGGCGAAGTCCAAAAACGAAAAGAGATGGTGCACACCGTTTCCTTGCATGAAATCGACGTTATCAATAGTAGGACACAAGGCTTCTTGGCCCTGTTGCTGGAGACACCGGTGAGATCAAGCCCGAGCTGCGGGAACAAATCAACACAAAGGTGTCAGAGTGGCGAGAGGAAGGCAAGGCTGAAATCATTCCGGGAGTGAGTCGTTACTGCATCCTGCCCGCAGTGTGTCTTCAACCTCTTCCTCCCTGCAGGTGCTGTTTATAGATGAAGTACACATGCTGGATATCGAATGCTTTTCCTTCCTCAACAGGGCCCTGGAGAACGAGTTTGCACCTCTGGTCATCATGGCATCCAACCGGGGCATGGCCCGCATACGTGGTACAAAGTTCCGCAGCCCACACGGCCTTCCGGTCGATCTGCTCGACCGAGTGCTCATCGTGAGCACACAGCCATACAGTGAGAGCGAAGTGATGCAGATCATCAAAATCCGGTCAGTGTGCCATCTACGGTGCAGGTCCTCGATTTCTTATCGCTCATCATTTGCGGCACAGGTGCGAGGAGGAAGATGTGACATTGGCAGATAATGCCGCCGTAGTCCTCGCCTCGATGGCGATGGAGACCACGCTCCGGTATGTGCTCAACCTGATTTCATGTGGGCAGATCCTCGCACAGAGGCGGAAGTCGGGACGGGTTGAAGTCGATGACCTGCGGCGTGTCTACAAATATTTCATGGACGAGAAGCGCAGCGTGCAATGGCTGAAGGAGCAGCAAGGTTCATTAGTCTTCGAGGAGATTGAGGTCGAGGGCGGGGATGCGCAAGCACAAGCGCAGCGGGAGGCAATGGATCAAACTTAGGTTGAATGGATGTTGGGCCAGTACGGTATAGTGTATTTTGGTGCGTGCTGCTCCTCTGTGGCTATTGTTGTGCGCACTGCTGACAGCGGAGCGGGACGGCGTTCTATGTCTGTTAGTGCTTCTGTATTGAATGACATCTGGCTTTCAAATACGCGCTGCTTCGAGGGCCTACGAGTGATGCTTGAAGCGCATTCCCTCCCAGCAGGTCACGACTGGTAATTAGTCAAGGCTTCTTCTCGCGTTCTTCCTCCCCTGTTATCATTGCCTATCCAGACTAGTATCGTGCCTTCATTATCGAAGATGTGTCACGTACCTGGCTTTGTACTCCTGCCGGGAATATTGACGTCGTAGGGGTGCCATCGCATCGCACACTTCTCAGGCAGTAACATGGCTTGGCTGCCAGAGGCATTATATACGGACTCCGACCTTCGGCCGAGAATGTTCTTCCCAAGGACATTGTGGGGTGTTGGGGTACGCAGCCCTCCTTTCTTCACATCATCATGGTGAGCTTACATCCCTAAAAAATACAGTATATTCCTTAACATATCCGTAGTCACCCAGCAAGAGTACACCTATCGCTAACCGGACACCCACGCAATCCCTCGCAGACAGAGTTCGCGTAGCGTTCGGCTCTCCACCATCCGTGAGTATTATCATAATTTGACCGCATCAATGACTGAATTTATGTTCCAGCAGCTTGACCCTCGCTTTGCATCTACTCTCGTCCCTTCTGCTCCGCAGTCGGAGACTAGCACCCTTGCAAGTGTCCACACCTTTCCCGCTCATGATTAAGCTTGAGAGGCATTCTTATAGGTCAACTTTCCTCTCGACGAGCACGTCAGGGAAGAAGAGGAGGACAACTCACCCGAGGTACGTCCTGCCCCTCTTGCCTCTCCCTTTTCACTGAATTCAATCAGTCTGATCAGACATCGGACGACACAATGCTTGGTCGGGACAACAGCTCCTGGACTAAACCGAAAAAGCGTACTACAAAGAAAACAACCAGTTCTGGTCCCACGGCTGCTTCTAGTTCGTCCAACGGTTCTGCGGAGGTGCGATAGCTCCTGCAACGTTTTGTTTGTCCTCGCTCACCTCGTCGCCCTGTATCGTTAGAGGACTGATCCTGCCCAACCTGGACAGAACACATCTTCGAGGGACGCCGCGGAGCCCTCGAATTCGAGAAGACTGTTCCTCTCAAAATAGCCTTACGCTCCACAAACACCGAAGCTGGTTACAGCACTGAGATGAGGGTCTCTGTTGCTAGCCGGCGTCTTGGCTCCCGACGTCTGCGTGTATGGACACAAATGTAACGTATATTCTACAATCACAATGTCTTGTACTATGTATGCTGCAATGTACTCGAATCCGACCCGACGAGGTATCATGCGAAGGACGGTACTCTGGTATTTTGAAGCAACCTGCGCAACGAAATGGACGATGTCGTCGACTTGTCTGCCTTGTTAGTAGGTCCGCCGACATAATGACCGCAGTAGTCGATCCCTATCTCAGATACAGTGCCAGAATCCGCCAGATAGACGTCGTGCACGTCGACACTGCCATTACTTCCCCAGGTTCGATGTTTCCGCACAGGGCCGATATCAACTCAGCGGCAACGACGGCGGGTAGATATAGGGCTGGGCTCGCAAGAACCCACAATGCATTCTGAACCAACATGGGCGTAATCTGTGCAGTGTGGGCCTCGCTTCCTATCATGGTGCGAGGCCCCTTATGCTCTTGGTAAGCGTGTGCTTCCGCATTGCCACGACGGGGGCCTGCATCCTCAGCCAAACTTGTCCTTCGCCATCTGCATGAACATGTCCATTGTCGCCTTGTCCTTCTGCCGGATCGTGTCTGCGCGCTCGCGCGCCGCCGACACCCGCTCGTCCCGCGCCCCGAACTTCTTCTCCTCGAAGCGAGCGCGGGCGGCATCCCGACGCGCGATCCTGTCGCGCAACAGATGAATGTCAGTACGTGTTCAAAGCGCGCCGAGTGTAAGTGCAACACACCTCTGCTTGAAACTATCCCCGCCGCCCATGAGCGTGGACTCGTCCACCTCGAGCCCTTCGTCTCCGCGCTCACGGAACACGCGGTCGTTCTCGCGTTGCGCACGCTTCTTCTCAAGCATACCCTCGCGCCCGACCTCCTTGGGCCCTACTATCTCCTCGACGCGCTCTTTGCCTTCCCGCCGGTCGCGTCGCCGCTGTGCGCTACGCTCCGCGGCGCGCTCTTCCTCGGCTGTCTCGCGCACGAGCGTGAGGTCGGACTGCGAGGGCAGCGTGGGACCCTGTAAGCGCCTACTGCCCGAGGCTGCAGCGGAGGCAGAACGATTGTAGGTAGCAGCGCCGACATCATCACGAACAGCACGCAGGGCATCGTTGTCAGCCCGCGAGGTCTTGCCCGCGAAGGACCACTTGTAGCCGGTCTGACTGCTTGCCACTTGTGAGGTCGGATCCACTCCGGAGTAGAGTGATTCTGCCGGAACAGTGTCAGGCTGTTGACGGGATGTCTGGACAGGACACATACTGGAGAGTTTCCCCCGGTTCCATACCTAAAGGACGAGATTATTAGGTGCAGCTCAACTGTTGGCTGATCCGTATGGACTTACTTTCACAAACTTGCGGAAATATCTGTCTCAGTCGTTCAGTAGCCACACTACGATCGACTCGACACACTCACCTTCTTGACTTGTCACTCGTCAATTCGTCAAAATACTGCCCAGTCCCGCCGTGTAAGCAAGTAGGCTTTAACGTGAGACGTGATTAGACCTTATGTTTCTCATCCTTGAGCCAGACTCTAAACTCGTCACTCTTGAGAAAATAGTCGGACTCCGAGATAGGGTCTGCACCATTCGGGAGCGGGAGACTGCGTTCAGGTGACCGGGAGCGAGAATGGTCTCGAGAACGCGAACGTGAACGGTCGCGAGAGTCCGAGCGATGACGACGGTGCGAAGGCATGGTCGAGGTCAACGCCAACCGTCGAGCGCGAACAACCGCCCGCTGTTGGATGATCTTTGGCGGCCTCGTGCAGCGCTGACTGCAAGTTGTACCTTGGACTTCTTTCCTCCGGACCTCCGCAGTTATGATCAGATCTTACGAGGATATTCGGGACCTGCGCCGCCGCAGGTTGAAGGAATCGTCTACGATATCACTATCGGGAAACCACCTCTGCAGTCCTCTTGGGACTCTCTTTGGTCCTACTGGTCCGAGTCATTGGAAATCTTGTGCAGCGTTCGTTCGGGTGTTACGGACTGCTGTGAACTTGCAGTGACCATACAGACCAAGCATATCCAGTGAGCATACACACTTGTATATATCTAACCGGCCGACGAGCTGAGGGTTCCCTCTCCAGAATATCATGATGTTGCTCTCAATTGTGTGGCATCTTACGCTCGCGCTCACGCCTGCGACTAGAGCTTTTGCTACTCAGCATGTTCTCTCTGGTTTAGTTACTAGTGATATACAACGGGATACAGCAGGCGAACCTAATCTTGCGACCCGCTTGGAAGTGACGACCAAACCTAACTCGACGCTCTACTGTGCGTTGGATGAGGACAAATCCGTTGCTGGCTACGCGCATTTCACCAACTCTGCCGGAGTCGAGGACAAGCACCTGTTCTGGTGGTGTGTAGTTGCCATATATCAATGGGTGACACGCTTAACCTGTTATTGTGAGGTTGTTCGAAGCACGCACAGACCCCGAAAATGCGCCGGTTGTCCTGATATTTGGTGGGGGTCCGGGCAGCTCTGGCATGATGATGCCATTTAGCGGTGCAGGGTAAGGCTACAGCATTAACTCGTCGAATCCGCGATGAGAATGTCAAAAACATAATCAGGGCATGCCGTATGGTTGCTGATAAGAATGGGAACGGCACGGTGGTCCCTGCACCGTACTCGTGGACTCGCGACGTGAATGTCCTGGCCATCGACCATGTCGGTATATCAACAATCTCACTCCTTCAAATCTGCTGACCACAAGGATGCCTGACACAGCCGGTCGGTGTCGGATTTTCATATGGCGTGCAAAGCTCGCTGAGGAACTCTAGTGAGCGCGCTGCCTGGGACGTGGACGACTTCCTTCAGGCCTTCTGGGCGTGCGTAGAGTTGGCTGGCTCTACATACTTTACGCATTAGCCCTAATATACTCTCCTTACTTTAGCAAGTATCCTCATCTTGCCAAGTAAGGGTGATTTCCACGGCAGCGAGTGTTGCGCTCACTTGCTCGTAGAAACCAGTTCATGATACAGTCTGCGTCGTACGGTGGAACATAGTCTGTCATCTTTTATACCGCGTGCTGTGCATTACCTTGCTGACATTATGGTGGGGTGCAGCATTCCACACATCGTCAACGCTATCTATACGCGTAATCTTGCTGCAGAAGCCGATCCATTGTCTGGCACCCGTCTGTTGAAAATGCCGGAGTCGGTCAGCGCGTTATGACCTTGTGACGCAGCGATACCTTCTTCTGACATGCGTTCTCTACTCAGGTGATGATTGGGAATGCATGGAGTGACCCTCTCACGAACTACAGGTCTGCTTAGTTGTCCTGATATCCTGTGAGACGTCCCTCTGAGTTCGATGACAGGTGGTTTGCACAAAGTTCCTGCCACGACCAAACCATCATCAACAGCACGGGTTGTGACATGCTGCACGCACTGATCCCGCCGTGTCTCGATGCGGTCCAGCTAGCATACGAGCAACGCACACTGGAGAATCTGCACTCTGTGACAGCGATATGTGGCCACGCGGAGTCCCTCGTCGGGCACATGAACGTGGGGCGCAATCCGTACGATGCGCGACAAGTCGTGCGCACTTTCACCTCATCTTTCCAAGTTGTGCAGCGACTCATACAAGGGAAATCTACAGTGTGATGTCAACGACGTGGGGAGTTGCTTCAGCAACTTCGGCTGGCTGAATCAAGTCATGAACGAAGAGAGGATCCGCAGCGTGGTGCGTCCTGCCGCCCATGACAACCATGAGCAGAAGGTCCATGTTCTCATGCTGTCTTCTGCAGATTGGCGTGCCCGACTCCGTGAACTTCGTATATGTAGCCGAAGAGACGATCGGCATGCCTTTCGTGCGAAGTGGCGATATGTACGCTGTCCCCGTTCGGTGCATTGTGTTCAGTGCACTGACGCTTCTCGGTCCATTTGTCACCGTATACAGGACCCAGCCCGCGTACCTGTTGCTCGCTCCCGCGATCAATGCAGGCCTGCGCGTCTTGAGTACGTTCAATGTCTTCTCTTGGCTGGAGAGGGGTTCGCTCAAATTCACCGATCGCCTGCAGTATACAACGGTAATACCGATACCGTCTGTTCATGGCGAAGCAACCTGGCTTGGGTGAGTCCCGTATTGCTCTTCCTTGAACTCAAGGTTTTGCTCACACCACGTCATGGCAAGATGGGCCTCTTGAACACGAAGCATCAGGCGGCCTTCCGTGCTGCGCCTCGGGTTGATTATCCTGGGATCGGATGGGGCCGCAAGGTTGGTGCAGGCGCGGGCGTGTATGCATTCATGAGCATCGATGATGCTGGTCACTGTAAGTGCCCAGCTGTCCCTAGTTTACCGTTCTTTCCACTGATCGAAATGTGCAGTTGTAGAGTGGGACATGCAGGAGGCATTCAGGGATATCTTGGTGGCGTGGCTCAAGAATGAGACATTTGAAGCATGACTTTTCAGTGGACTTGCACTGTTAGAGCTCAACGGGCGTGTATTGTACACTTTCCATGACATCCGGGGACGTGAATATTTCATCGTCAGATTATATCTCACAGCTGGGGAATACAATGTTTTCATGTTATACTGATCATTGCATGCGCATATGTATAGAGGACAACAGTCAAACATAAGCTCGTGATATACGTCGGACGAGAGGTGGCAGAAGGAAACGAGAGCCTAAATGGTGGTCTCGTATCGTACCGGCACCATAGTCTGAGGTGCATTCCCGCTGGTCGAGACGGTGTACGCAGCGCGAGGGAGTGCGGGAATGCGCTTGAGCGACACTCGCTCTGGCAAACCACATACACATGAGCAATGCACTTGTGTGAAGGAAGGATCTAGACGCACCGCCCTTCTCCTTCGCAGCAACGTGTGCCTCGTGGTTAAACTTGACACGGTCAAGGAACTCCTGTCTGCACTTCGAGTGCCGGATGTGCTCGACGCGGATGTTTACGCGCTTCTCGATGTAGCGGTTGCCGACGACCTTGTACACGATCACACCGACAGCGCTTGGTGTGACGTTGTATATGATCCCCGTCCGGCTACACGACGTGCCGCTTTAATTCTTGAAGGTAGATGGACCGGATGTGTACGCACCCATGATAGTACTTGTGGGGCATACCCTTTTGTTGAGCTGCATTTGCCTTGATGTCCACAATGTCACCGATACGGTAAGGAATGAGGTACGTCGACAACTTGATGGGGCCATGTTCTGCAAACCCCTTGAGCTTCCGGAGAGTTATACATGAATAAGATGCGCGCACCCTTGAAGCCCCGCTTGAACATGTCGCGGTCCGCGCGCGGTAACCGAAAGAGTTAGGCATCTTGAGGACTGCACGGGATTAGTATCAGACGTTAAGCACACCGAGCAAGGACACTGACAGTAGTCGGAGGATAGTTGAGGTCGGCGGGACTGCTAATGTCGAGGACGATGAAGTTGCGGATCGGAGGATGCCGAGTGGCTGAGATGTGGTGCTGTATAGTTGCGATCGGGTGGCTTGCCTGTTTGTGTGCGCGTACCACACCTTGCCGCGCCTGTCAGGCTTCCTCATCGTCTCCGACATCCTCAAGAAAAATGCCAAGGTATGTTGCGTCTTATTGAACTGTTGTTTTATTGACACCGTCTGTTTAGGGCCCCGCGGAACCACAGCAAGACGTGAGCTTTCTCATTCAAGATCCACTTGGTGGAGGGATGCACCGTGCTGATCACAGCCGTGCCCCATTGTCATCTCGATGATACAGTTACAAGGTCCCCCGTCGTGCCTTCGAGGCCGCGCGCCTTGATGCTGAACTGAAGGTGAGTGTGTCCATCTGTGCGCAGAAGTAGTGTGCCAACTCTCGTATTCAGCTCGCCGGCGAGTACGGCCTGCGCAACAAGCGCGAGATCTGGCGTATCGGTCTCATCCTGTCCAAGATCCGTCGTGCTGCCCGTGAGCTGCTCAAGCTCGATGTGAAGGACCCTAAGCGCCTTTTCGAGGGTAATGCGCTCATTCGCCGGCTCGTGCGAATCGGTGTGCTCGACGAGTCGCGCATGCGGCTCGATTACGTGCTGTCCCTCAAGATCGAGGACTTCTTGGAGCGCCGCCTGCAGACGCAGGTCTTCAAACTGGGTCTTGCTAAGAGCATCCACCACGCTCGCGTACTGATCCGTCAGAGACATATTCGGTGCGTTTTCCCGTGAAAACCTTTCTTGTGATGTCCTGAAACGACTTGTGGCTCGCAGTGTTGGAAAACAGATCGTCAATGTTCCATCTTTCGTTGTCCGTCTCGATTCTCAAAAACACATCGATTTTGCGCTTACTTCGCCATACGGTGGAGGCCGCCCTGGTCGCGTCAAGCGCAAGCGCGCTGCGGCAGCGGCAAAGAAGGAGGAGGGCGAAGAAGAAGAAGAGGAGTAAACTATCTATCCCTCGCGCACTCTTCGTATGTGTATGGTTTCATGCTGGTCTATATTTGTATGGTTACATATGCAATTCTCTGACCGGCTCAATGTCAAGTGGGCTTTGCAAACTGTGCCCTGGAATGATGCACTGCTTGCTTGATTGGAAGAAGTATGCTACATTGTAGCGCAAAACGTGGCTGAAAATCCTGATTGCAGGTCACTTTGAGTTTTAGGAGCGCAAGACATATCTCGGTTCGTTGAAGTCACATTTATACGTCGCCGATCTGTGTGAAGACGAGATGATCAGTCCCTGAAAAAGTGCGACTCATCTCTGCCTGACACAATGCTCTTGTCCTGGACATGTAGAGTCACTTCACTCATCCCGACGACCTGAGACGGGAATCGTCCATGGAGACTCTGCGAGATGTTTCTCCATCACACGGCGCCCTGCTACACGCACATGGAGACACGCGTGCCGACTCTCGGTTGGACCGGCGCTATCGTCGGTGAAATCTCGATAAATGTCGGCTAGCAGGTTTTCTGCGTGACCATGCTTGTCCATGCTTCCGTCCCTGGCCAGTCTCATGGACCGCGGAATATAATCACCATCATGCTCGAACTCGGTTGACCTCATCGCTACCTTGTTCCTGTCTCCTCGGACAGCAGAGGCAATGCGGACACCGTTGTTCAGCGTCAGCGCGTTCTCGTTCGTATTCGCTCCAGTCCTTTCCGTCTTTGGCGCAGGCCTCCAGCCTCAGATCCCCGCCGTCGCGTCTTTTACCGCTGGCCAGGGAGTATACGAGCTACTCCCGAATGTCCAGATTGTCGTCGACAGCGCCCATGCACACGACGGCTCCCCCTCCGCGTACGATTTCGCACAGACGTTCCGCGCGGACCTCATGAGTGTCGCCGGCTACGCCTGGATCCTCCCCGTCGAGGTGCTTCCTGAGGAGATCTGGTACGCACCTACCATCCACATAATCATCGACCCTTCTCTGTCTTTCACGCATTACAATGGCAAGTCCACGCTCGAAGGTTATGAATTCGAGATCACGGAATCCACGTACACCATCAAGGCCGCTGGTGCGATCGGGGCTTGGTGGGGCACGCGTACGCTGCTGCAGCAAGCCGCCCTCACACTCGCTGATGGCGCGAAGTCGATCACCTTTCCCCAGGGATCCGGCAGTGATGTCCCGGGCTGGGAGATTCGTGGCGTCATGCTTGACGCGGGAAGGCACTACTTCAAGACGGACTTTCTCGGTGAGTATACGAGTTCAGTATTCTCGCATGCATCTCACTGACCTGCGGTTGCGCATGCAGCCGATCTGTGCATCTACGCGTCTTTCTTCAAGATCAATGAGTTCCAGTTACACTCGTCCGATAACCTATGGAACCCCGCGATATCCAATCCTGGCGACTACTGGAAGGAGCTCTACGCCGGCTTCCGCTTTCAGCCTCCTGCCGGCTCACCCGTCGCTGGCATTGTGCCTAGCCACCGTATGAACGAAACGTGGACAAAGGAGGAGTTCACCGCGATGCAAGAGATCTGCACCCAGCACGGTGTTACCATCCTTCCAGAGATCGAGTCCCCTGGCCATTCTCTCGTCATCAACCAGTGGAAGCCGGAGCTTATGCTTAGCGGCTCGCCTGACGAACTCAACCTCTCGTACCCCGACACCATCCCTACGATAAAATCGCTCTGGCAGGAGTTCCTCCCATGGTTTACCGGGCCCGAGACCTCAATCGGCGCGGACGAGTACGTCGAGTCACTCGGGACAGACTACGTGAACTTCGTGAACGAGATGTCCGAATTCATCCACGCGGAATCGGGCAAGTCCATCCGCATCTGGGGCACGCTGGAGCCGAGCAACGTAACTTCGGTCTCGAAAAACATTACCATCCAGCATTGGGACTTCCCTGACGACGATCTCCCCGTGCAGCTTATGGCGGAGGGTTACTATGTCATCAACTCTGAGCAGCACTATCTCTACCTCGACGGCAAGTCGTCTGACGGCGGCCAGTTCCCGCAGACGCTCGACCTGGACGTTCTCTTCACCGGCGCGCCTGGTGGTGCGGGCTGGGCACCGAACATTTTCTCGCCCCAGGACTCATCCAACAACACGACGCCGGAGAACCCGATGCTGCGCGGTTCGATCATGGCGCTCTGGAACGACTGGGGGAATAATGCGTCCACAGACCTCGAAGAGTACTACCAGCTCTCGCAGTCGCTCGCAGTATTCAGCGAGAAGGCGTGGACAGGTTCGGGCCAGCGCTCGAGCGAGCTATCGCTGGACCAGTTCCTGAGCGTATATCCCGCGCTCAACGCCGCAGCGCCGGGGCAGAACCTGAACCGCGTCGTGAAGCCGGAGTATGGGAACGTCGTGTACTCGTACCCAGGGACCTACAACACGCTGACGACGCCGTACGCATCCGTCGGGCCCAACTACACGATGAAGTTCAGCGTGCAGCCCAGTGCAGACGCGCCGGACACGGGCCTGCTCTTCTCCGGGACGGACTCGCAGCTCTGGGTTGCGAACCTCACGTTCGAGGCGACCGGCCAGCTGTATCCTCTCGGGTACGTGCTCCCCGAGGGCAAGTACACCACCGTCGAGATCCACGCGACGCGCGACTGGACGTACGCGATCATCGACGGCGACACCACCCACCCGTACTACTGGCAGATCATCATCGATTTTTGGGGAGACTACAGCGCCCCGTCCAACATGTCGTTTGCCGCGCCCTCACAATACGTCGGTGGGCAAGGCTTCTCCGGAAGTATAAGGGACATTTCGTTGATCCTCGGGGCCTGAACGTCGCAGACGGATGTCACTGGCATTCCTGTCTCCACATTCATTTCCGGGTAGAAGGTTGTCAAGTCTTTAGACAATCAAAAATACTATCCCGTAGGCAGCTACGCGACGTACAGTCCAAACACGCGGATGCTCGAAATGGAGGGCGGCATAATGACATGATGCATGGAAAACGGACAGTCCTAATCTACACGTACAATACAGTAATACAATGGCTCTATCGCCGTGATCGTTTGGGAGGCCGGTTCCTCTCACTAGTGTGTGATCCAGAGCTACGACCACTCACACTACTCCCTGTCGCGGGAGAAGGACCGTAGGGAAGATCGCTACGATATCCGCCGTAGTGACCATACCCGCTGTTGTGTGAAGAGTAGCTGTCGTAGTATTGGCGGCCGCCGTAGTCTGGAAAGCCATTGTGGTGCTGCGAGTAGCCTGAATGATAGGAAGAGGTGCCATAGCCGCCCTCGGATGTATGTGGCTTTCGCGGCAGACTGGAGTGAGAGGGCAAGTTTGACCGACCCTGTGGCAACCTGACCATTGCGAGGGCTACCCGCAAGGTGCCGAAGTCCACAAGCTCCTTGAGGTGGTCTCGGTACTGTAAAGTCTGGAAGGTAGTTCATGCACCTGCCATTAAACGGAAAAACGCAATGGTAGTATGCACCTGCTCGGTGACACCCAGGATAGTTCCAAGTGCGTTGGCACAATCGATAGTGAACGGAAGATTCTGCAATTTCGAGTGTGCATCACGAAACGCAGAACGTATTCGTGCAATCTTGCCCGTGGAACGGCCAACGTCGTGATCTGAAGCAAGTGGAATGCACACATTCAGCAATGCACGGCAAGTGTGGACGGGCTATGCCCAGCACGTACCTGGGTTCACAAGACACTCAATTGAAAGGCGGTCACGCTGTGCCTCATTTTCCCAGCCCTTGTCCTCTTTGGGAAGGATCTTGCCTTCACGCACGGAGATGTATGACGTGTCGTAAGGAAAAGTCTCCGCGTAGTAGTCGAAGAAATCCATGAGTAAGATGCCCAGCGATTCGCTCTCCAGCGGTTTCTGGATGAATTCGGCTGGTCTGTTCTTCGGATTGACCTAGAAGAACAGAACATTATATTATGTCAGGAAAACGGGAAGGATGAGAAAACGCACTTGAAGGAAACTAATAACGAGACATATGAGCGCATAACTGCTCATTCCTCCATTTGAAGCAGAGTTCAACTGTTCCCGTAGAAGGAAGCCCTTGACGACGTACACGAGATGTCTGAGCGCAGGCATCTTGTGTAGGTAATCGACTATGATGGGTATGGCCTGCACGCCATCGGACGCATTTATGCTCATATCCATCTTCAAAGATCCTGTAAATTTGTCAAGGTTTGAACGAGCATGGTGCACGGCTTATCCGCTGCGGATGCACTCACCGAGGTCAGGTATGGTTTCAAACGAAAGGATAGGCACTCGTGCTTGATGTATGACGTGCACTTTCTGTGTCATGAGGGAATCCTTGAGTGCGGCTGATAGCTGGAATAGCATCTTTTTCTTGTTGCTGTGCTCCACTTCGCGGGGCACGCATATAACGAGGTCGATGTCACTGCACGGTACAATTGATCCATTGGTCAGGGACAATCGCATGTTGCATACAGGATGAAAGGTGAGTACCCATCGGGAAAGTAAAGGTCGTGCGCCATACTGCCGAATGTGGTGACCGTGGCATCCGAAAATCGTCTCTTTACTACGTCTTCGACGCGTGCAACTACCTCTTTGCGTGCATGGTGTTCTTGTGTGGTGGGCGTGATATACGAAACATACGCAACAATCTCGTCGTGTAATCTAAGAGGCTCAATGTGAACTGCATGTTAAGGACACAAATGCCGACATCATGCGTACCTCTGCTCCTTGCTCTCGTACTGAGTCATTCCAAGCGTGGTCGTCCATGGAGTCAACCAGGTCATTGGCTCTGCCATGGACTTTGTCGCATGGGTTTTCCTCTGCCTTTTCCTTCGTGCTGGCTGTCCATTGGCTTCGACGCCAGCATTCAAGTTAGCACTGCTCGGAAGGCCTTCCATATCTTGTTGTCAGATTCAACACTAAAGGGTACGAAGCTGACGAGAAAAGGGACCAGCGACGACAAGCAGCAACGAGGATGTAGTGGTTCACGTCTAGAACGTCTTGCGCTTCTTGATTACAGTTCATGTAGATATATGCGAATCGGAACGTATACTTCACGTGAGCGCGATCTTGGTCACAGATTATCTGAGGTTAGGGTTGCTGTCCCCCAGTTTCACCAAATTCTACGCTCAAGCAACAATCCGCACTCACACAATGCAAGAAACAACACCATAACCAAGACGTTATACAGATGTTACACCCTGTTGACTTCCATAGACCACTTGTGCCGCGCATCGAGCTCACGCCCACTTCTTGATATCCTCCGCATCCGGGCCAACAGGTTCGTCCGACGCAGCGAGATTGCACTGGTGGAATGCGCGCACCTGGTCGGGTGCAAAAGCTCCGACGACAGAGTGTAGCACGCCTCGGTTGTGGAAAAGAACAAGATCCTTCTCATGCCTACTCGGTGTCAGCGACTGCAGCAGGTTACCGCATCAGGATTACTCACCATTCGTGAGGATACACGAGCTATGTTGGATGATTTAGTTTAGCTGACACGATCGGGGAACAATGAGCTTACCTTCGGTGCGATGGCAGGTCTTTGCATTTTGTAGAGCAACTCTCTCACTGTTTCGAGATCCTTGATGTGCGCCCCGTCGGGGTACAGAGCTCCATCCTTCTTCGCACTCTCTGGTAGAGGGTCAACTAGAAGCTCGGAGACTCCGCATGGGTGCACCTGAAAGTGCAGCGCCTTTGTGACTGGATTCTTCCAGAGCTGCAGCACGAAAGCTAGACTTCAACAACTGCAAATCGATACATAAAAACACGGGGATACCGCCGATGCGCACGATAGGTAAAGTCTTGATTTTCGCCTCTTCCCACGGCGGAAGCTCGCTCAGCGGCAGCTCCAGGCCCTCCGTCTCGATGCCTAGCCCGGTCGACTTCGCGTGGGCCGGCGCCATCCACACGTACGGGTGCGGGGCATATCGGACCTTGCTCCTCACCGCCAGACTCTTGAGCTCGGGCGGGAGAATTTCAAACATGGTCTTGCCCGATACGAAAGCGGTTGTGCCGAGCGGCACGTCGAGCTGGTCATCCGTACCGTCGTCGTAGCGGCAGACCTGATGCGCACCCCCGGGGACATTGAGTCCGTACAACGTGGTCACACGTGGCGGGTTGAGGTCGTAAAGCGCTGCATCGATGTGCCAGCGGTAAAAACGGGTGGCGCCCTTTGCCTCGTCCTCAGGCGAGACACGGGTCTTGTGGAAGGTCGTGTGCGAGGGATGCTTGAGCTTTGCCTCTGCAAGACCCTCATGGTTGTACACGGTGCCATTTCCGATGAGCTGCACCTGCGGCACGCGAGGGATGGTCTTGAGATCGGGGTGAAGAATAGACTTCTTGGTGCTCTGCGTCTTGTTGTTGCCGTGCCCGTAGTTCTCTGAGGCAGGGTCGAAAGCCTGACAGCCACATTGTCAGTGGGAATCCTATCACAAATTAAGAAGTATCACCTTCGTCAAGGCATACTGTTCCTCGGGGCTCAGATCAACGTTGCGGAAGAGCAGAGCACCGTGCTGCACTCCGATCGAATGATGTAAGATACGAAATATCACATAGAGAAGCATGCTCACCTTGTACAGCAGCTGCTCGATCTCCTTGAACTGGTCAGGAGTGAGCGTTCCAGGATTGACTCCCTTGACCTCCTTGCCGAACTCGGCGAACATGGAGGCATCTGCAGACGGCGGCAGCGGAAGATGTGCAATCTCTACGGCCATGGCGGTGATTGTGGGGGTGAATGCGAAGGGTTGTTCAGGTCCTCGAGCACTGGGAAAGTGGAGATGTCGAGATAATGCATGCTGTGAACCAGTTTTAGTATTTCCGCGGCGCCACAGGTGGAGATCTCTAATCCCTGCACGTGAGCAGCCGAGGCCGGAGGAGGCCGGTACCAGACTGCCGGCGAGGCCGAACTCCGGGACGCGTCCGGCGACGCGTCCACGCCGCAACCTGGCTTCAACACAGCGCGTTCCACATCGCGTCGCTTCTGCTCCGCACACCGTCTCCAGCACACCGCAACCCCTTCGCGTCCACACTCGAAACGCATGTACTCTGCCGCAGCCCAAAAGGCCAAGCGCCGCACGCACGCACGGCCCGAGCTCACAGACGAGCAGAAGCAGGAGATCAAGGAGGCCTTCGAGCTCTTCGACACCGACAAGGACGGCTGTGTCGACTACCACGAACTCAAGGTCGCGATGCGCGCACTGGGCTTCGATTTGAAGAAGGCGGAGGTGCTCAAGATTCTCCGAGACCATGACAAGACAGGGCATGGCCTGATGGATTTTGAGGATTTCGCGAAGATCAGTTGAGTGTGGCACACCTAGGTCTATTATCTGTGCAGAGCTGACCTGGTATGGCCGATTCATAATATGAATACTCTGATTCGCACACACCGTGCCCGACCTTTAGTGAGCGAGCGAATCTTGGCACGCGATCCTATGGAAGAGATTCGGCGCGCGTTCCAGCTCTTCGATGATGACAACACAGGAAAGATCAGCCTCAGAAACCTGCGCAGGGTCGCAAAGGAGATCGGTGACCGGCTGGAAGACGACGAGCTGTGTGTCCCTTCCATATTCCCATATCGGCGCGCGCTAAATGGAGACTCTGCAGCCAAGCTATGATAGACGAGTTCGACCTCGACCAGGATGGCGAGATTAACGAGCAAGAATTCTTCGCCATCATGACAGATGATGCGTAATCCCTCCGTGGGGCACCCCGTTCGTATTACCATAATCGCCTTTCATAGAAGACGTCTTTCGATTCCATCTCACGCTCTGCTGCTTGCTTGTTCGAGACTGGCCACCCCCATCATTCCTGGTACGTGCCCCGCTAAAAAGTCCGTGCGCACCCACGCTAACTCGGACATAAAGTGTACATCAGATCTGCAGATACATATCATATAGAACGTTCAATTTAACGCTGTACCGGTACCGAGCTATGAACCTCTTGACATGTAATTCTGCGCCAAGTTACGATCGACCTCCATTAGTGCGTTGGTTGCCGGATAACGTTAAGAGGTTCTCTAGGGCGACACACCGATAAGGTATGATTCGGGCGTTGGTCATGAGCTAACATGCAGCGACATTAGTCCAGTCCACGATATCGATGCCACTACAGTGGATAGATGGAATGCAGCATGATGGGCGCGTCGCGAACGGGTGTTGCGATTGGCAACACGGCGCAAAGGGCGACACACACATCAGCTAGAGCGACGACCGAGGTCGAGCTAGTAAGTGTTGTAGCCACACAATGGTTCCGCCGAGCACGGAGTACCGCCGGGGCTGATAACGGGCTGTACGTGGGCGGGACCCTATGATAGGAAAGAATGGGCGGCGTCGAGAAACGAGGCACCCCGACGAATTTGCCGGCGCATCGTTCACGCTAGCCTAGCCTCGTGGAGCGGCGCCGGCCTATGGCATTTTGGGGGCGGTGATGTTTACAGCGCTTTTTGGCATCCGCTCCAACCGCACTTGGTCCGTGCGCAGTTGGCCGTGGCGGGATCGCCGCTGCCGTAGTGACGCGTCCCCCCTGGGTAGTAAATCGAGAGCGCAGACGAAATGCTTCGTGATGAAACCAGATATCATGATTCCAGGTGTAAAATACAGTGCGAAGTCCGCAGGAGATAGAGAGAGAGTAAAGAACGATCAAGTCCTGACATACAAAAACAGCGCCGTAGCAGACCAGAGCAAAGGCGGAATACTGGGGAATAATGATCATGTAAAGAGCGAGCAACCATGTACATGGAATCAAATAGATGCGCAAGCCACGGCCTGACCAGGGCGTTGAGTTGTGAGCTTTCGTAAAACATCGTGAAAGAAGAGAGGCACAGAGGAGGGAAGGCAGCTTATGCATGCCCGTACTTCGGTACGCTTTGGTTCTTGTGCACACGCATATGCTGCCCGAGGTTGTCATGCCTACTAAAGTCCTTGCCACAGTACACGCATTTATGTGCTAGAAATAGCGGTCAGCGGTGATGAACTCAGGGAGAAGAAGACGGAGTCCGACTCACGCTTCTCATTCGTGTGTATACTCCGCACATGGCGCTTTAAATGCTCCCCGCGCGCGAAACACTTGCCACAACCGGCTACGTCGCATGTGTACGTCCGCGTGTTCTACATTGCCATCGATCCAGCCGTTAGAAACGCGAATAGCGGGAGGATGAGCTTAACGAGAGAAGCATACCTTTGGCACGCCATCCTTCGAGATTATCACAGGCGCGGTGGGCACGCGCCGGCCCCTGCTCTTTTTGGTGAGGTTAGGGATAGGCACGGGCGGAGCCAGGCGCCGCGTGGATGTCTGCCCATAGGACGCAGTGGAGGGGGCATCCGACACCGACGATACAGCACGGCGCCGCCGGGTCCGTGGCCGCGAGCTGGACCGCTGCACATAATCGTCGTCGTCCTCGTCGAGCTCCTCCTCTTCTTCATCGTCGGGCTTCTCGGACTCGCCGCTGTCGGCACGATATTCGCTTGATGATGTACTCGAGTAGCTTTCACGACGGGTCCGCTTCCGTCCCGTTTGTCCGACTTGGTCCAGAGCAATTAGCGGCGAGTCACTGGTACTCCAGCTGCCGACCTCTGCCTCAGCAAGGGGAGTCGCGGCACGGACCACCTGGGGGCTGACAGTGAAGCGTGGGTCGCAACCCTCCTGTGGAGAGCCGTCATCCTGAAGCGGTGCAAAGTCGACGGCGGGAGAAAGGTTCGGCGATATCTGGGCGGGGTGGACGAAGCGAGGGATGTGGTCGGATGTAGGCGGGTAATGCAGCTCCTGAGACGTGAGCATGTACGAGGGATCCTCGGCGTGTGGGGGTGGCTGGACCTGCGGGCTGAATCCGAGAGAGATGGAAGGTGGGGGCCCTAGTGGTAAAGTGTTAGGAGGAAGTGAGGCATGGGGGACAATGTGGTAACCTGGGAGTGTGGCATAGGAGGCCAGCGAAGGCTCGGGGCCAAAGCCGTTGTAGTACGGCTCATCCACGGTGTACTCGCCGAAGTTCTCCTGCTCTGCCTTCACGTACTGATGGACAGGAACGCCGTTGCCACCGCTTGTGCCCACCATGCCATGAGGGAGGTCGAAGGAGCCCGAGTACATATCGTGCGTCTGCCCGTCTGGAACAGACCAGGGGTGGTGGACGTCGGCGTAGTCGCCTGAATAAATATTCCCGCTCCCGTACTGAGCCGAGTCATACTCCGCATCCGTGCCGTACTCGAGCGTAGGGTCAGCGGGACTGCGCTCGCCAAGGTTGGAGCCAGAGCCAGAACTTGAGGAGGGAGAGTAGGCAGCGAGAGAAGGAGCGTAGGGTGGATAGTGAGACGGGAATGTGTGGAGAGGACGGGAGGCTGAAGAGCGGACATACGAAGACTGAGAAGGCATTACAGGCTGGTAGGGATTGCCATGAGAGTAATCGTAGTGGATAGTATGCCGGGGGGAGAGGTGAAAGAGCATGGCGGCATCCATCTGGGAAATGCAGAGATGAAGACTGAACTAAAGAGAACTTAAAGTAAGGGAGATGATGGAGGTGCGGACAGCGTCGACGGCAGCGGATATAGCGGGAAGGGAGTAAGGCTGTCGAGGGACGAGAGGATCGCTGCGCAGATTGGGAAATATAGGCACGGATCTATGGCTGGGCCTAACCCAAATGTCAGGGACGGATTGGGCGGAAGTGATCGGGTGCGCGACTGTCGCACTGGGCGGTGCTTATATGTCCGGAACAAAGGACTGGAGAAAGACGGCGTCAAAGTGGATGGAAATTCGAGGAAATTCGTCAAAATTCGTTACACGGCGGTCTGGGCTTCTTGTGGACGTATGTCATGAAAATGGAAAAACGAAGCTGTGGCCGACAGGAGGTGATGGGGCTAGGCAGGTGGTCCCGAATGAGAGAACGACTTGGAGTAGACCGAATGGGGTGGGGTATGGAGGGGAAAGAATATTAGCAGGAGTGTTCTTGTAGAGATGACGAGGGGCCAATGGAAGGGCGACGCGCGAGCGGAGACGGCGCAGGCCTGGGAGCACCGCTTCGTACTGGACGATCGCTGTACTGGCGCCTGTCTAAGCTTGGCAGACGGTCTATTGTAGTCCAGCCGAGTCACTTGTGTATCGCTGTTGTCCTTTGTTGCCCTCTCATGCCTATCCAGCCGACGCCCTCCCCCGCGCCCGGCCACTGTCAGTGCCCTTCCACTTTCGTGGAACTCTCGCAATCTACCGCAGTAGGACGTCGTCCTGCTGCTTGTGGGCCACTGCTGGCTTGGATGCTTGTCCCACACCGTGTGTCGACCCGCATATAACATCTCCCACAGCTGCGAGAGCAGTCGCCGAAAGCGACGGGGTGGGCAATACACCTGCAGGATCGCCGGGGACGCGACTGGACCGACTGATCTCGGTAAGATCTAAGCTCCAAGCCAATCTCCGATTCTTCATTCTTTCGTAAATCTGACTAGTCCCCTTTGGGCCTCACAAGACTTCCTCGATCGTCCAAACTTATCTGGCAGCTCGCCACATGATGTTCTCTTGTTCTCCCGCCTCCACCCTCCCACCCTCCGCCACACATTGTTCCACACCGTCAAATTCCTTTATCGTTTCAATTATTCGGATCCTGCGTCTCCAGGCGAACAAGCGTCCGAATCACTGATAGCGAATAGTGAAGAACAATGATGTGCTAGCGGTGACGGTGCGGTTGTCATCTAAGCGGTCTATCAGTGCCCTTCTCCGAATCTTCCCACTGCAACTCGGAGACGTAATCTGCTCTGGCCACTGCGTCTTTACGCTTGCTCACGCACGGCCGACGCGCGCGCACCGCGCTCAGCCCGCGCGTCGACGGTCCCCACCTGCCATTCCCGGCCTCCTCTTCCTCCGCACTCCCAATCGTGTCTGCACACATATACATCCCACCATCTGCCCGTGGCCCAGCCGCTATCACATCGATAACACGACACACACACACGTACAATCGTCTCCACTAGAACCACTGCGGCCGGTCACGGACCCAGAAGCCTCGCGGAAAGACGTGTAGACGCGTCTCGTCCTCCGAGCACCGTTCTGATAGCATACGGGCTGCCTTCTTGGGCACGGCTGTCTGCAACGTCACCGCTTCTGCAGTGTCGGACGCCCTCGGACCCCGGGTGCTACATCGGCGCACGGGATGTGAACGGCCGCACAGCAAGTCATCCGCGCCGGACCTGGAAGGATAGAGCCAGCACCCAGGGCACTATCAGCAGCGCATCGCACTGGCCCCGAGCTTCCAGGCCAGCGCGGCTGTGTATGGCAAGCAGGGTACGGAGGACGAGCGGTGGAGCGTTAAGCTCCAGCTGCAGGCGGGCGCGCGGGGCTCGGCAGAAGGACACGGGCGGGCGCGGCAGACCGTGCTGTCCTAGCGAGAGTAGCATGCTGCTTACATGGTCATAAGAAGCAGGCTGATTTCCCCATATATACCTTTTTCCCGCCCATAAGCTGCGGGGACGCGATGTCGAAAGCAAGAACGGAAGCACAGGAACGGGGCTGTGGGAGCGGAAGGGCGGTACCAGTCTCGCGGACGATGTCGGACGTGTATACGCCCATGTTATCAGAACCAGAAAATACAAGCTATAGCACATGCGTGGGATGGTCCCCGAAGCTTTAGGTTCGCGGATTGATGTGGCCCGATGACATTGATTGAATGGGAAGACGACTTCTTGGGCGCCTCCACGGATCATCGGAACCAAGACACGATGCTCTGGTCCTGCGAACACTAGCGCCCCAAACAGAGCTCTAGAATTCAATGAAGGATGATTGGGCACGTATCCGCCAGGGCAACACATGGTTTCACTGGCGGATAAGATGGAGAACATCAGAACAGCAATCATAGCACGAAGGCCAGCCGAGTCTGCAACCAATATGCAAACAGCGGCTCCATCCAGAACCAAGAACCAGCGGACCCTATGACCGCAGGCAGTCCCCATTCGTACAATCAGAAGCACCGATGAGGCATGCACAGCTCCGCCGGCAGCCATGCGGATCTCGCCGTGAGATCCTCACAATCCGGGATAGAACCAGAGATGCGCAGTCAGCGTCCACTGCGCACACGCTTCGTTCCGCAAAGAAAAAGCCCGACGGCGGTCCGAGATCCTCGTGGGACACGACGGGTGAGTTTTTGCACAACTTCAACCGCTAAATGTTGCGGGAGGGTCGCAACGCTCATGCTGCGGCACTTTGAACAGTTACGCAATTTGCGATGCAGCAGGCCACGGACGGAGCGGGCCGAATGCGGGCAAGGCGCGATAAGGGGCCGCTGCCGCCGTTGCCCGAGCACCCCCGAAGTTGGGCAAAGGGCATGGGACACAGCCGAACATGGGAGACTGGTACGAAAGAAGACAACCGAAATGAAAATGACCAAAATGGACCGCACTGTAAGTTGCCAGAGCAGGGGTCCCAGATGGGGTGCAGGGTCGAAGGGATAGTCCAGCAGGCTAAGGCGGAGAAATGCTGCAGTTCGGGACCTAGATGGCTGTAGAGTCAGAGACGGCGACGGCGAGCGGTTGGATCCGCGCTTCGAGCGTACTTGGACGTGTGGACCGCCACGCTGTTGACTCACCGCCTCAACATGGTGTGCTGCGGCGCAGGGCACTGTGCAGACGGGGAAGACGAAGATACGCCGACAGAGTGCCACGGCAGTGTGAGTCCGTAGGCTGTGTGAGGCGTCGATCGAGCCATACAAGGAATTCGTGATTCCTGTATCTGATAGCCCTCGATGAGTACACACCATAAGATACGCCAGGCAGTCCTATGACTGATGAGATGTCGCATTATTAGAGATGGATGACCGCTTTTTCTAAAATCAATGTCTGATCACGGAGACAGCGGTGAAGATGAGACAAGTGGAAGGATCAGGCTCACGGGGAGGTGTCCCTGCATCGCTCGTTACGCTGAGGACGACGAGATTGCCTGCGCTGTCCCGAATGATTGGAAGATATCAGGGCATCTAATAGACCATGGGTCAGAGGATGAGACATGAGTATAGCCTGCGACATGCGGGTGTGGAGACGTCCTTGCGCTGACAACGGGATTCGGTACGGTCGAAATGTGACAAAACCATGAGTTCTGAAGCGTCTATCCATGGTCCTCAAAATAAGGAGAAGTTTCTTCGTGTTTGAGGAATTCTGTTGGTAATACTCACCTGGCTCAGTGGGAAAACCCAAGAATGGTCAAATCAAACGAACGTCGAACAGTCCGCGCCACCAAATCAGAAGCACTGGAATAAAACGCTGCGCATGATACATTGTTAGTTCCATACGATGACTTTAAGGATAAACATAGACGAAGCTTACTTGCACAACGGCGAATCCTAGAACATCGTGGGTGAATGTTTTACTCATCAAAAGCATGGGCCCCTTGGCCTTGTATTTGCATTTGTCGTGGAAATAGAAGAGATGAGGCCCGTCCACTTGTCTGATAGACGGTGGACCCGGTGTTCACGCCGCCATGCCAATGACCTGTGTTCGCCCGTGCCACGCAGTAGTATGAAGCCCCGTCTATCGCGTGGTACGGATCCCTGTGTGAATTGGGAACCCGGGGTGGCCAATGAAATAGACAACCTTCTGCAGACAGGTATGAGCCATTTGGACATGTCGCTGCTAGCCTGAGGACGACTGGTGTCGGGTTCAACAAAGGCTCAACTTGCGTTCAGGGGAAGATCCCCGCAAATGGCCACGTGGCTTATGCGATCAGTGCCTAGACCAGCGCCAGATCTCTTGCTGTCCAATTTGTTCTAACCTCAACTCCCTCCGAATCGCCGGCGGTACCTGTCCTAGCCAAGCAGTTTTCTGGTTGGAATTTCCCGCAATCAATCTCCTTAGAGGTGACTTGGAATTCAGCGATCGACCATGCTCACGATTGTGGAGAGGGATGAGTCGGGAAGAATTACTATGGAATACTCGACAGCCACAGGACGGAGAGCGAAAGAGGTACATCCAGAATCTCTATAATAACGTGAGCACATGTAGATGGTCATCCTACAACAGAACTCAGCTATTATTGCTGTAGATGAACGGAAGACGGACTGGTCGCATTTCTTTGCTAGCGTCTTTCTGCCAGCAGGATACCCTACAAGTGTCTCTCCCGGTATGCCAAACCATAGCCAACTCCTGTTCTGGCTCTGAAACATGTCTCACCATATTGGCATCGAATTCCGGAAGACTATCTGCAGTACGTCTTGGCTGCGCACGCTGGCAACGTGCAGCTCACGCGCCTGCAGATACCAAATATACAAGCTATGCAAGCCTTCTGCAGTTCGTTGGCAGGGCTCATGGCTTCGAGAGCGGTACTTCAAGGTAGTCGCACCATATCTGAAAGTGTAATCACATGAAGACTGAAGGCCGACTTCTGTGTCTTGACAGGACATGGTGTTGGCAACGCGTCCGCGTCAGCCACGCACGCCATACTTATCACGGTTGTTCAAGATATCTTCGGCCGTCTCACGAGTCAGCATTTGTTTTTCCTTATCCTCGTGCGTCGTTGATGACCATGCGATCCACTCCGCGTGTACTTTGTGCAGCTATCGTGGCTGCGTACTACCTAGGCACGTCGCTGTATCCTGAGGCGAAGACCTATCGTCTGCTGGCAGATGTTTTCAATGATGTGTCCATCTTGCTCGACGCCCTCTCTCCATACCTCTCAGCCGTCACAATCTCGTACAAGTACCCATTTGTGTCGTCTGGTCCCAGCTCGTCGCTGCGGATCTTGTCGTTGTGTCTCAGTGGCGCTTTCCGTGCCTTGTGTGGTGTGGCAGCGGGCGGCTCCAAGGCCGCCCTAACCATGCACTTTGCGAGTGATGGGAAAGGCACAGGCGATGTTGGCGACCTTAGCGCGAAGGACGCCAGTAAAGAGACAGTACTTGCATTGTTTGGCATGCTGGTATGCGCTTTGTAAAACCGTCTTCATAACAATCTTGATTCATCATGCATTGTAGGCCGGGACCGTCGTCATGCACTACGTGGACAGTGCTCGTACCACCTACACAGTGCTCGTCATTCTGATATTCTGTCATCTGTCGGCGAATTACCTGGCTGTGCGCGTAGTCACTATGCGTTCCCTGAATAGGCAGAGAGCAAATGTCGTTTGGATGGCATTCCGCTCTTCGTCTAATGGTACGTTTTCTGAGTTTCACCACATCTATAGTGTCTGATCAAACAGGGACAGCTCAAAACAAAAACGGCGCTGCAGCCCTGGTGCTCACACCAGAGGAAATGGCAACACGTGAAAATATCTTTTTCGACCCGTCAGCACTATACGATGCGACGATGCCTCGGACACTACTGGGACACTGCCACGTCGGCTCTGCTTTCAAGGCGGTCATGTCTTCCCTGTCTACCTCCCAACTCCGTCAAGTCCTGGACATCTTTTCCGACGAGATGTATATTCTCTGGTACAGCGCTGAAGCGCCAGATTCGTCTGTGCTGCACATCTGTCTGAAGCACGGACATACACCACCCGACCATCTGAAAGGGTGGGCTCACGCCCAAGAGCTGGCATTGGCATCAAAAGGCAAGCCACCGCGCGCTTTCGAGGAACGGCTAGACACAGTCCGAGCCACGCTTGTGCGGGTCACAGAATTATTTGCCCCCTTCCTCGCCGGTGCTCTGACTGCAGGGTGGAAGATCGAGGAAGGTGGGCTGCTTGCGGGTTCGCCGCGAACGATCTCTGTAGAATGCGGAAGTGGAGATGAAGCGGGGGTATTAGAAGATCGCAAGAACGTGTAGGACACAACATGTTCCATGCTTGGAAGGATGGCAGATGTAGAAGAGAGGAAGTGACGCCCGGCCGCCGTTGGTGCCTTGCGATAATTGCACCTGGATATTCCGCAGGCAAAAACAGTGCGTTGTGATCGTGCAATATTTTACGGGTAAGCACTAGCTAGGACTATGCTCACGATCGTGCCTTGCCACTGACAGCTGAATTCTGTATGATTGTTGAAAGCTTTTCCCTTGAGGTTTTACTATAAACCCTCAACCAATCGGGAGTCCCAAAGTTAAACGTTAAACGTTATGTAAACGCTCCCACTCGGACATCCTTATATGGCTTAGTCCTAAATTGATCCCATAATGTGGTGGCCGCCGCCATTTGAATTTCGCCGGAACAGATTTCAACTTGGACGAACAGATTGGACTGAAGTTGTCATGGGCGAATGAACCGCTCCCGCTTCAGATAACGAACATCACAGTAGTAGTAATCAGGCCTAACACTGTCAGAAGGCCAACGTTAACTGAGTTGACTGGGACACCTGACCAATCCGCACGTCTACACTCCCACACGGCACCCTCAAAGGCCCGTTAGTGTGAGAGGACCATGCCTCAATCTCGTTGCAGCAGTACAACGTCGCCGAAATTGGGCGGTAAATCGCTCTCGTTGGGTTGAGCTCGGACCTCACGTGAACAGAAGCCGTACGTGTTCATCGTTCAGATGGCAGTCATCCATCCTTCTGCGACCGATAGTGGCATCTCATCAGCTTCGGTTCGTCGTCTGCAATCACAAGAAGCATATTCGAAGCATGTTCCCACCTTTTTTCTCCTTATATAACATGGGCAGCAGCCCCAGACTTGATCTCAGCATCCACCGCCCGGCCCGCCATGTCGACTTCCTTGAGATACCACACCACCGACGAAATTGACCAGGTACGCCTGCCTGTTGTCAACGGAGTTCGCAGACGGGTCAGATCTCTTCTCAGAAATATGCTCTATTGTCCAAGACGTTCAAGTCGGGGACCACTCGACCACTAGCATATCGCCGACGCCAACTCCTTCAGCTTGCCCGCTGTATGCAAGAGAACATAAAGGCATTCGAAGACGCAGTACTCAGTGACATTGGCAAGCCAAGACTAGAGTCCAATCAGGGGGAAATTGGCTCGTCTATCGCTGGTGCCCTTTACGCCGCAGACAACCTCGAAGAGTGGTCTAAGCCAGAAAAGCCTTTTGTGAAGGGCCCTGTACGCGACAAATGGGACGCCTCAGTATACAAACTTCCAAAGGGGCTTGTGCTTGTCATTGGGTGCGTTCCGTCGATGCTGACTGACAATATCTCACACGAGTATGCTGCACAGGCCTTGGAACTATCCATACATCCTCACGATAGGTCCGCTCGTGGGAGCCATCGCTGCAGGATGTACTTGCGTGGTTAAAGCGTCCGAGTTATCTCCGGCGTCGGCTACTGTTATGTGCGAACTCTTCCCCAAGTATCTCGACCCAAACGCATATTCCTTTGTCAACGGCGCGGTTTCGGAGACAACTCATCTATTAGACTTGAAGTGGAATCACATCCTCTTCACCGGTAGTGTTAAGACAGGCCAAATCGTCGCCGCAGCAGCTGCAAAGCACATTACACCTGTAACACTCGAACTCGGTGGCAAGTCGTGCGCGTTGATCGACCCTGATTTCGACGAGATCGAGGTAGCAGCCCGGCGCATTCTATACGGAAAACAACAGAATACGGGGCAGGTACGTTGGTAATGTTACAGGTTTTTGCGAGCACCCATTGACTGTATTCGCTTTGACAGCTCTGCGTTTCGCCAGACTACGTCCTGGTACCTCGCGCAAAATACGACGACTTTGTTGCCGGACTCTTGAAAGCGTACAAGGAGTTCTGGCCCAACGGTCCGTTCCACGAGGAGATAGGTTGGGGGAAGATCGTCAACGCGGCACATCATGCACGCTTGAGAGACCTCTTGGCGCGTACCAAAGGCGAGATTGTCATTGGCGGCGAGTTCGACGGAGACAAGAGGATTGCTCTCACCATCGTAAAGAACGTCCAACTTGATGATGCGCTAATGGAAGAGTATATGTTTTCGTGAACTTCAAGTCGAAAGGATAACTTACATTATCGTCAGCGAGAACTTTGGTCCCATCCTCCCTTTAGTCGCTGTGGACGACCTAAATGACGCTCTTCGAGTCATGAATACACTGTACGTTGATTCTGATACTCACAGCATACTGGTGAACGAGCTAATTTGATCTCGTAGGCCTGTTCCATTGGCCCTGTATGGGTTCACTAATAGCGAAGAAGTCAAGCAGAGATGTAAGAACAAGCCTATTATGCCCGCTTGTGGAGACGCCTTACCCATGTTA
Source organism: Amylocystis lapponica (assembly GCA_022376435.1). Taxonomy (NCBI): domain Eukaryota; kingdom Fungi; phylum Basidiomycota; class Agaricomycetes; order Polyporales; family Postiaceae; genus Amylocystis; species Amylocystis lapponica. The sequence goes on from JABYQE010000133.1 coordinate 67,254, forward strand.
CGTATAGTCGTGCACGAGACTCAAAGCGGCTCCCTTGTTATCAACGACACCTTTGTTCAGCTCTCTGGTGAGTTGATCCCTTGATATTTTTAACCGAATATTATGAATATCACCTGTCGGGCTAGTGATCGAGATACCGTTCGGTGGACAGGGCAGGTCAGGATGTAAGCGAAGCTAATGCTTCCTCTCAACTGTTCTGATACTCGCGCCGTTATACTTGCAGATGGTGGTTGGTATGGGAAGGACTCATACGATACGTTCACTCACCGTCGCAGTTCCATCCACGTACCGGTCGGGTGCGTTTCTATGTCCATGCAGTCTTCCTCACCCGCTCATTACAGCTTGCGTTGTTATGTAGCATGGAACCGCAACTGCAACTGCGTTATCCTCCCTACAACGAGGAGAAATACCAGCTTGCATCGCAAGGTTCGCGCGTGAAGATCCCAGATGTATGATCTGCGTAGTGTCAAGTATAGAGTCATCCAGTTAAAGAGTCCATCGCGGCTACGCCGTTGTACAATTTCCAAATTTTCCGTAGAAATCTTGCTGTCGCTAGATGCTGTGTATGTTTTTATGTACTGTACCATTAGGCTGCGTTCGGTAAGGAGAAACTGGCGCGGAACCTGGTTTCTGCGCCAGTTTCTGCTTACGAGAGTAAATACAGACAAATAGACCACATAATGGGGACTTGTCACACTTCCTTATGTGTTCATTGCGCTTAGCGCTGGCGTCAGTTGCGGATCACATCAGAATCGTTGTCGCGACCGATGTCCAACCGATGTTGGGCATCGTCGACAACGATGAGCACGGCTTTCTCGGAATTGATATTCAAAGGGATACCCCACATTTACACGTAGAAAACTATACTTTTTCTAATCTTGCTTCTATTATGCTTTTGCTGTTTTTATCACAACCAAACATCCAAAGACATGCAGCTCATTGTCTTGGAGCTCATTGTCGCAAACAGCGAGCAGACACTCCGTGCGAATGGATCACCGTGGCAGCGGATGTGATGTTCATCAGTCACATCACAGTCACATCTCGGAACGAGACGGCCGGGTGGCTGACTGTGGCTGGAGCTGGCGCAGAAACCAGGTTCCGCGCCAGTTTCTCCTTACCGAACGCAGCCTTATCCTGCGCTCTGTACATGTACGACTTTCGTGTGGTCTGTCTGATTTCCAATTTCGGGTAATTATTCCGATTGGGAGCAGCCTACTGGAATGCCGCTGGGATGGATTGATGTCGGAGACGCAATCTCCGCCACACGCGTCGAGAGTTCGTGATCTCTCTCAATCCAACACTCTTGGTCTGACAGGATCGGTATAGGCCTGTATAGGCCTGTCCGGAGGCCCTATATTCCAGTGAGATCCTTGAAAGGCGGCTCTCTTGCTCCATTTTCTTGTTTCAAGTGGTAAGTCAATTCCTCGCTAGCGTTGACGCCACAACTCGAACGACTACTAATTCCGTGTCCTTCTGTTCCGTGAAGTTTGGTCTGCACCATATATTATGACAAATGGCGCAAATGCCAACAACGCTTTTGCGAGATAAACCAGATCCAGATGCATGGAAGTCCGTTCCAACATGGGTAGGTCCATATCATCATTGACTGCGTCCTAGACATAACGCGTCAGACAGGATGATACTCCTGTGATGCCTCCTTCGTGCAAGCCCTTGTCGTTCTTTGCTCGTAGTCCGCTCTTGAACCAACGTCCCAAAGCCACCGCAGATGGCGAAGACAAGATAGAGCCGATGTCACTGCCTCCGGCCAAGTATGTTGTGCCCGAAGTGAAGGTTGTCGAGGATCCGCTCGCGCACATGACGGAGTGGATAGATGGCCGAAGACACCTATGGATCGATGGTGTTCTTTTGCCGACCACATACGAGAAGCATCCCGGTCCCCAGTCGATCTACCCTCCTGCAATCCCCTCGCCGGGCGTGTCAAAAAATCTCGAGGCCGCAGAGTGCCCACCAAAGATATGGGCGTGCGTACTGGCACGACATACACCTGCAAAGTGGAGGGCTGCCGCAAGGTGTTCATACGCTCTGAACATCTCAAGCGCCACGTGCGCTCCCTCCACACGCTCGAGAAGCGTGAGTCGCTCGCTTCGTGCTGTTGTGTCGCGCTTGCTGAATTTCGTTTTCATCTCGTAGGTTACTTCTGTGCCCTGCCATTTTGCGACAAGGCCTTCGCGCGGCGGGATAACATGCTGCAGCACGAGAGAAAGCACAAGGATTACCAGGCTTTCTTTGATTGTTCGTCAGGAGACTACAATGGTATCAAACAGATCGAACACCATCCGGATCCGGAGCCGATGCCTGAGGATCCCGATGGTGAGCCGTGGTGGACCAAGCTCTACCTCCCCTTTACTCCAGACAATCCTCCCATCCTACGTGCGCCTATTTTTGATAATGCTCAAGGGTTCTCAAGTGCGGCAGTGAGTTTGTTGCACCGTTTCGACGCTGAATTGGTATACTGAGTTCATTCAAGTCACAGCCACCGCCCACTGGAGGATTCTTCACCTTCTCTGCGCATGCCCCGACAATGTGACGCTGCGACATATTGCCATCGTTTCCTTGCTGCCTTATTGCTTGTTTGTTGTTGAATATGTTGTCCATCTCCACGTCGCTGTCATCATGCTCTATCGTTCCTCGCTCAATATCGCTGTCCACATCTGCTATCCACGTTTGCTATCCACGTTTGCTTTCGAAATGTATCTTAGTTTACACCAGCTCCTCAGTACATCAATGTTAGTTGCATCCTTACCTTCTTATACAGCCCGGAGCTTTCAGATCTCCAAGCTCAAAGGCTTTGGGTGTACTGACCGTGATCTAACCAATTCTACAAGGCTTGTCGGCCGATATAAGATCATTCATGCCAGAGGTTCAATGTGCATCAGACAAGCTCATTCAATGGACATTCAAAATGCTTTCTGGAGGCAAATGTGATCGTGATGCACTAATTTACGCGATCGCGGCGCAGCAGTCGCTGCCACCGACGCGATCACAGCCAATTCATCTCTGTCTCATACCAGCACCGTGATTGCATGTCTGTCGTTTCTCTGACCACAGTCACGCCCACGAACTCTACTTGAGGCAGCACCTTCTTACCGCGTCTACGTGGGCATCTTAGGATAGCAAGCTCATCTATCCCTACTGTTTCTCTGGTACCTGGACATCACGACAGTTCTCAGCGCATTATTTGGCTTCAAATATGAGCAACACTAGTCTGCGGAAGCGAAACAAGGCAGCTGCGTCCAAAGCATCACAAGCGGAGCACAAGGAGTCCGTTGTCAGTATATCGTTCACTCGTGCAACCATACCGCCTGTTCTGAGCAAATATGACAGGCTCGCAGGGATGGGCCTTCGGTCAGCTTGAAGTCTATCGTATCCCTGCTTCTTTGTGCAGCGGGTTTTTTCGCATACCAGGTACGTGTTGTGTTTGGCTGTTATACTGGACCCGCCTGACCGGGGGACGGCAGAATGCTGGCGCTATCAGAGCATACATCGAGCCATGGACGGGCATGAGTGATGTTCACTCCTTGAACACGCCAACCTCCACCACGAGGTGGACTTTACTGCGGATATCCCGAAGCGAGACGCCGTGGTTGCGGCCTTCAAGGTAGACCGTATCAGTCTGCTTTTGTTTTTCGGTCTGACATATTCTCATTCGCAGTATGCATGGCATGCATATG